>OMLI01087357.1:6126-24516 GCA_900302605.1 Rondeletia loricata
AAATTTTGAAACCGAATCTCATTAAAATAGTCATCTCCCTGGACTTGAGCCAGACATTATGTAAAATCAACGACAAAGGTTAAAACTTCTCCTCTGATCTTTTATCCCCTTTGCAGAATCAAAATGGAAGTCGGTGATCCATTTCAGGTCTACCAGTGTAAACCGAGCCAGTGAGCAATGATTCAGAAGCTTGACTCATTGCAGTAGCGCAGCAGCAGAGGGAGACATGCAGTATCTGTTTCCAGTGAAAGGTAGGGAAACAATCGCCAGGATGAAACACACTTCTGAGGAAAAAGGAGAGATGACATAATGGATATATTTAAACCTGCAGGCTCTCGGCCCTCCATGCCACACGGTTGAACAGAGCTTCAATGTGAGTTCAGGGACTCGTATATGTTTTATATTATAACAGTGCTATCAGTTCCAAACCAGAAACAAATACCCTTATCCTGAGAAAAACATTCAATTCATTTCTAAGGGCCTGTAGATTGATGTGACTGTGTACAGATAAGGGTGTGGGACAGATTGTCTTGATTCAAGCTGTGGGAGGAATGTTAACTAATGGGTTATCATAGGTCATAGGTCGTATGAGGACATCATTTCAAAGCTGAATTCAGTGGCTTTCTTGGCATCGAATCAAATGATCCTGTAAAAACGTGGCCTTCGTTTATCATTGCTTCAAAGCAGCTCATGTAACAAACCCAAATGAAGACAGAGAACAAGGTTTTGTTACAGTAAGCCTACTGTCTGAACAAGTACTGATTATTACTTTTTATATTGCATTGTGCAATCTAATTGGTAAGATGTCTTGTTTCAGTTAGCAGGAACTTATTGGGGAATTCCGTGGAATTACCTCACAAAAACAACAGAGGGAGTATAAAAATACTTCTGCATGGTTATCAGCAGTGTCTTATTCATCTTGTGTTAAGGGATTTCATGCATGCCTTGTAAAGTTCACCCACTTACCTGACATGAGGCTAATCTGCTTCTTTGGATCAGTGCCTTCAGTAGTGGGAAAGAAATACAGAAATACATTTCTTCTCATCTCCTGCAGGTGTTGTCGTGGCTTTGATCACAAGAGGGCGCACTAATCCATAATAACTCAACATTCACAAGCCAAGCCACCTCTGTTGATTGATGATTACATAGGCCTGGCTGAAAATCAGGTTGTTACATTAATATTACACCGCTGTCACCAGCCAGTTGTGTGCGGTGGTTTCTCAGTGGATGGAAGGAAAGCAGGTGTGCCTTTCTGAAGTATTCAAGCAGGCCCCTACTTGTTTTCCACAGGAACTGAAGGCAACGGCAAACAATGGAGACAATGAGACATCAAGGAGGCTTGTGGGGTGACAGCTGATGTGGATATGTTCACTTAACCTCTGCTAGATTTGAACTTTTCTCATTTGTAGGCATTCAGCTGACGTACTTTCAGTGATGTAGGGGCTCGGTGTCTTGCTCAAGGACACTCCAACAGGACAAATGGCTTACTCTTAGGATCGTGTATCAGTGTTGGGACAGTTTGATTGACTCTTTTATCATGTGAAGGCCTGAGATAATTGCCTACATTTTTGCATGGGCCAGCATTGATTGCATTGATTTTAAATACTTTAAAGGGGGCTCAAAATCATCCGAGGTGAGTGTATTTATGTACTGTGGGAATCAAACTCTTCAGCTGATGTGCCTGGTATTCTGTCTCATCATCACTGGCAATCAGAACAATAGGCTGTGCCATTAAACGGTGCAGCATGTGTCTGCTGATTCAAATTTCCAGTACGACCACACCTTCTTTCCAGGTCTACCAGCCACATGCAGTGTGTATAGTTAAATATAGTTAATATTTTAAATGCAAAGTACAAAATAAGATGATTTGAAATGCTACTCTCAAACTAATACACACTAATATTCAAAATAATGTAAAACCGACAAACACGCGCATCACTCGTGCGTATTTTCATTATGATCTTTATTTGTTTTATTATATACTTTGCGTCTTTACATAAAGAGACATATTTCTTTTACACATATAGATTATATGGTTAATTTGTATCTGTATATATGTACACCTTAAATAAATATTACATTAACACCAAGAAAATTAAAACATTTACAGTGCAAGAATGTGTATTAGTGGTCAACGTTCATGGTTGCATACCCCCGTAATCCACAATCAATACCAAGCTCTCGTGCTAAACCAGTTGTTTTTGATGTTTTTTTAGCTCACCATTCATGGTCTCACACAAATACATCATGGAACTTTGGAGGAAGAAAAAAACTAAAACGCTTGACATGAGGAACCTTAAGAATGCCAGTGCACACATTAGATAGTACAGGCAGAAGTTAACTCATGCACAGGAGATGTGAAGTGGCAGTTCTACAAGGTTGAGGGCGCGTAAACTCAAGCAAATAACCTCCTACCCAGGTGAGGAGAGGTATGATGGCGTTAATGAGAGCGTGGGTGTTCTGTATAGGACAACAGTTGAACTTATGAGGAGTTTGGTTTATGCAAGGTTCTGTGCATTTGTATTCTAGGGAGTTGCTGTTAAATTTGCCCCAAAACGTTGGCGCCTGTACCCAATGGCAAAAAGAAATAAAATGGTGGCACTGGAAAACATAACGGCATCATTAAGCTCTATGCTTGTTGAATGTGAGCAGGCAATATGGTATTTCAAGCCCTCGTTTTCATACCAGAAATAAAAAATAGGCATGTTTACAGTATAATGAATACTTCTGAGTAGTTTCAAAATAAATATTCTTGTGTTGTTGTCTTTTTTTTTTGCTCAATAACTGCTATGGTACTAAGGGACCAGCGTATCCATATCATTTTCCATCCATAAAAATAAATAAATACATAAAATAGATATGTGAACCATTTTTGTTTTGTCCCGGGTTCACAACGGTGAATCTAAGCAGGAATTGATATTTACAAAGTAAAATCGATGAGTACTTGGTGTTTCTTTCTCAATGGATGCATAAAAGTGAACATAAATAGCTGGTCTAGCTCACCTGTACAGTCAATGGGTAACCAGCCCAAATTCCTTGCATGCATTGTTCCTCACACACTCAGAGAATCTATTTACTATTATTTTACAGATAGTTCCTACTAAGCTACTGTACAGAGGCTGTGCTGAGGTAAAGTGGGTGTTTCTGGCCAGCGTCGAGGGGTGTGGGAACGTCGTGGGTCCGTTTCAGGAGAAACGTCGCCCAGCTATTATCGCGGGGTTTTGACGAGGGATCACATCAGACAGGGAGGACAGCAGCGACAGACGCATGGAAATGCGATTCTCGATAACAACACACACTGTTATATTGCTGTTAGTTTTGTGATGTCCACATTCCATGTATCTATAAGAGAGATTGTGATTATGACTGCATCAGATTTGCTTGTGGAATAACTTTTCTGTTTCCAGTATAAAACACAGATTGATGTATACTTTTTTGCAGTTAGTTGCAAAATACTGGTCGTATAATTTGTATTCATAGATAAATTTAAGGAATGGTAATTGTGTGATGCCTTAATATACAGATTGCACACATGCAGACAAAAGCACCTTTGATTAGAAAATAAATTGCACAAGTTTGATAGATATCATTGACCATACATGTTGACATTTTCTACATAGAGACTGAGCACTCTTGCATTAAGAAGTTATGAAATATGACATGTTTGAAAAAGTATACATTTTGGTATACAACTCTGTAAAGGTTGATTGGTATAATTCACCTCCTTTTTTACATGCATTTGACTCCTTGAAGCTACTAACCCAGGAGCCTGACTAGCCGGTGAACTGACCCAGTTCCTATTGTGAACAAAGCACTACACAGTGACTAATCTAAATCAACCATGACTCTTTTAAACACTGAGTGTCAGCTCTTTTCAAATGCACTATTTTGACATTAACTTATCAGTTATGAAACTCTTATGAGTCTACGGTACTCATGCTTGTTTGTTTTTTTTCAACCAGTGAGATATTGAAGGCAAGGATATATTTTGAGAGGCTAAAATTCAGTTAGGCTTTTTTAAATTTTATTTTTTTTATGTAGAGCTCACCTTTATCAATCGGTGTATGTGAAGCATGACGAGCTCTGTACAGTCAGAACATGTGTGTTCAATGGCAAAGGAAGATGTGAAGAAAAAGTTTGCAACCCAGGAGCAGGTTGCCAGGACGACTCTACGCCTAATACTGCTACAGTACATCTGATGCTACTTCTACATATTTCATGAGACTTTTTTACTAATCCCAAAATGTTAAAAATAATCCTTTGAAGAGACTTTCAGTGGCATGGTGAAAAATGACATCTGGCAGGGAAGAGGGAAAACTTAAACTAGTCTTTCAGACTGAGCACAAGATGAATTTGCAAAAGAAATAACAAATAAGTTCATCTGCCCAGCAAAGCACTGTTTCATCCCTTGTCGCTCAGTTGCATTGCCCACAGGAGAAGAGTCTTTTTGCTCAATACCATGTTCTACCGCCTGACAAAGGACACACGTTTTGATGCTTTTCCGCATTTACAAAACCTCCTCCGTCCACACAGTCACTCTGTTCACTCTTGGTGACAGTGTCGACCACCGTTTGAGAATCGATCCTTTGAACTAGTGTGTGTGTGTTCAAGTATGCTCACAAATTCTAAATCAGAGAGCTAAAACAGTTGCTCCTCTGTTGCTAAGCTCAGCCATGTCATCTATTATTCAGAGTTTAATACAGTGTATTTCTTGGTTTTCCCAAAGTTCACTTTAACCTACTAGGTGTAGTCTTGAATCCAGTGAAACAAATGGCATGCGCAACACTTCTCTACCACCCACCCCACTCAAAATAAAGGTAGACTCCACATTTTCATATTATTCTCTTGTCCAGTCCTCCTCTTGATTCCTCCCCTTAGCTTCTTTTTAGTCCTGGGGTCAAGGATCACAAGGGTCAGGGGGCGTGAGAGCGACGGCAGACGAGGAGGATGGTTATGGTGGTGGTGATGAGGGGAGGAGAAGCAGGTAGCGACGGTCCTCAGATGGACACTGGACAGGAAATGACTCTGTCCTCCAGCATGACACTGACCACCAGGAAGATGAAGTACAGCAGGAACATGATGAAGCCCAGCAGCTTGCTCAAGCGCCACTTGCAGGCAGCGATGGATATGATGACGAAGATGAGCATGAGGAAGAGGAGCACGATGGCACAGAAGAGGCCGTTGGAGCTGACTTTCACCGGGCTTAGGCCGTTGATGAAGGACCACAGGAGCCAAGGGAACGGCAGTCTGGAAACAGACACACAGGAACACATGGCATGCTGTTGGTGAGCGTCTGTCCTTGCTGTGGGATCTTGTTATGCACCCAACAGATTAAAGTCCTATATGAGCTGCAGTCCATGACATTATCTACTTTTAGTATCTTTTTTTTGTCTTAAAGGACAATACCGGTGTCATTTACTGCCATTTACTACTGTCTACGTCTACTTTACATTTCCCCCCAATCATTTTGCAATGCATGTCATATGTAATTAGACTTTTGGACATTTACTAGTTTTTTGTCTTTTAAAAAATGCAAACATTACAGTATCAAAGTAGCTTGAAACTAACTGCTGCCCCGGCTAACAAAGACGCCATGAATAAAAAGACATGGACGTGACGATAGTTTGTAAAGTGACATGTTTTGAGGGATTATTTCCTGGCAGAGACTTACATTTCTTCCTGTGGGTGTCAGAGCGTAACATAATGTGACATTAAAACACTCAACTCGGGCACAATGAAATAACGATTAAACAGAAACTCTGACAAAGTAAGTCTTCACGTTTTCTGTGATGGATCATCTAGCTCGGGCAATTTTCAAGTCTGTGGAAGTTGTTTTTCATACTGTACAAGCATGAATGGCAGCAAATGGCTTCTTCTCAAGGTAGGAAAATGAGCCCTGATATCTCCAACTATGCTGACTGCGTTTAAAGCCAACACCCTAACATGTCAACATATGGAGCCTCTGAAACCATTTTGCTTCGTCCAAGAGGCGTTGTTGGTCATGTGACTGTATGAGTGACGCCAAATCTATTCTCCTTTTCCTATGTGGTCTGAATAGAGACCCAGGAGGGACGTACCGCTCTACCGCAATGTTTCTTTCTTGCATACACTTAAAACTACAGCTTTAAACTATGGCTTCAAAATGAATATGACTCTGCACCACCCTGTACAGACTCAAATCACGGTCAGGTGGGCATACCCGACAGTAATGTCGAAGATGTTGGAGCCTACGGAGCTG
Organism: Rondeletia loricata; assembly: GCA_900302605.1. Taxonomy (NCBI): domain Eukaryota; kingdom Metazoa; phylum Chordata; class Actinopteri; order Beryciformes; family Rondeletiidae; genus Rondeletia; species Rondeletia loricata. The sequence goes on from OMLI01087357.1 coordinate 12,365, forward strand.
GAGACAGCCATGTCACCCAGCCCCTTGCGTGCCACAATAACACTGGTGATGAGGTCAGGGATGGAGGTACCAGCTGCTAATATAGTCAGGCCCATAATCTCTTCTGTAATCCCAATGGTCTCTCCAACCTGCAAAAAAGGAAAAGAAAACAAAGCTTTGGGGTCAATCAAACCTAATCTCTTGTTTCATTTATTTTTAATTTCCTAGTGAGAATGGTTGAGAGGAAAACTCCAGCTTTGACATTATTTGTCTTTTCCTAAAATCTCTCAGGTTTGAGTGGGTGGATTATTCAGTATGGTCCAATTTTGAATGCCAAGGATATAACGAGAAATGGAGAGATGGTCTACAAACTGCCTATAACAAACATCTTCCCTGTGCCTTTTCTTAAGAATTGTGATTATGTGAGAATTTGCTAATGTACTTACACTGCTATGGTAACCAAAATATTATTAATACAATATTACCCATTTCAATCACAACGTCAAGTCCTATACAGTAAATACATGTTAATGGCCACCAGTGGTTCTCCTTCCTTTAGCCAGACTGGTGTACTGTGTGTACCTGGTGAGCCCACCACACCATTAGGTAGGAGAAGCCTGCGATCCAGCAGATAGCACCCAAGAAGGTGACGGGGAAGAACTTCGCCGCAGTCTGACAGACAAGGAAGGACAGAGGGCAAATGGTGAATTTAGCAGCAAAAAAGAATACAAATGATTCTATATTTGTCCACATAAAGTCCTTGTTTGAAATGCTTTCATTAAGAGAACTCAGTCCTGTTAGTGTGACAGATTTGTGCCCACACACGCACCGGTTTCCTGACGTCAGGCAGCGTAAGCCACAGGGGGAGGACGATAGGCATGATCAAGAGGTAGGTGAAGCGCTTGCGGTTGGAATCGGGCCAGGACAGGCTCAGAGGCTGGTCCTCGTCCTCCTCGTCCTCAGCCTGAGAGGAGAGACAGAAGAACAGGGAATAGAGGAACAAGACAGAGGTGTTAAAGGTTTCAAAACATTCAACGGAACTGGTGGTATAACCCCTATTTTAACGCTATGCAAAATCATGTGATGTCGCACAGCAACCGGATCACTGTAATCTCATTTTATTTGACCCATTCAGAAACAAATATCAGAAAAAACACCCAAATCGTGCTTTTTCACATGTACCTAAAGGGATGTCACATCATTACAATACAAGCTCAACTACCTTCATCCATCAAGTGTCTCCTTCAGCTTGATTACTTGGTTCATTTGGGATATACCTCTTCATAGCAACTGTCCTGAGAAGCCTGAGACGCTCGTAACGCAAGCACTTCAAGGAGGAAAAGACAATGAAGAGGACGGGAGAAACTGATGGCAAGACTTGGCAGCCCGCGTGCCTTCGCTCTGGGGTGACCTTGAGACGGAGGTGTTTGATGACTGTTATTTGGGAGATTGCGCCAAGCCTGGAGGGCTTTGCCTCTCCAGTCATCAGGGGCTCATCACTGGCTACTGTTGATGCTGTCTGCACCAGCAGAGTTCCAGGGTCTGATTGGACCTGCCGCTGGAATGCCAAGTGAGCCAAAGACCTTTACTTCCCTCTGGATCAGCATGAATAAGCATGACACTGTGTATAAATATAAATATCACCAGGTCATAGTCATGTGGTCTATTCCTTATCTGTTGGAGACAGATATTCAGTCTCAATATAAGGCTACACTTTGAACATAAATATTTGTAAGTATGAAGTATATTTTTGAATTCATGCAAAAGTAGGCACTTCCCTCAATCACATGACATACTGGTACTTGAAAACTTTAAAGGCACAAACACAAAGCCTTTTGAGAGTAGAAAGATGTCTAAGGTCCCTTTGTATCCAATTATACAGGCGGGCAAGGAGCCTTGGGGACCTGTGGAGAACAGGTCCACACATGCAGCTCTGAACAGAACGCACTGATGACCCAGAATTTGTCCTACATATCTGCTAGGAAGAAAAGAATAACAGATGTGGTTCAGTAAATAATAATAAATAATCTTCTCTGGAAGATTATTTATTATTGCACGTAGAAGCCCAAGCCTTAACCTTATCAATCACATCAGCTAAGCGTTCTGATGCAGAAGATTTTAAAGATGGCTACTGTATGAAACATGAATCATATGGAGCTTATCCTGCTGTGACAGCGACTGCTGTTGAGTCTTGCCTGGTAACCTTGGTAATCAGCTGCTGCCAAACAAAAGGCAGTGCTCGTATTGCTTATGCTCGGCATTCTGATTTCTCCCCCTCTCCATATCCAGATGGCTGCATTGTTGTCAGTTAAATGGCCTAAAACCAAAACCTGAGGTTTTATAACAATCAATTCTAAACCAAACCCATGCCTCTGAACCTCAAAGTGTGGAGAACAGAGGTTTTCATCTGCGTTAATTATAGGTTGATAGTAGTGTAAGCAGTATGAGTAGGAGGAAATGTCACCATAAAAGTACATTACAGCTGGCTCTGTGATTAGTTTGTTTGTTGACCTGCAACTCTTTTATGGATATGGCTACAGCATACAGGTCACTGTCTCTGGCTGACATGTGCTTGGCATTGCACACTAGCCAAATGCCAATGCCTATGTTCTGCCATACCATGATTCTGTCATTTGTTAATTTATTATTTGGTGTACCCCACAGAGCTGGTGCTCCCCATTCAGAGTTGGTTCCCAAATACCAGCCCCTTGGGGGCCCTTCCTGTCCTGTGGTGCCTCAGTTGGCACCACTGCCAACTCAAAGCTTAAAGGCACTGACTTCTACGAGGCACCACAGAGGTACAGTGGGAGGCGTGACATTTACTAAATTTGTTTTTCCCCAGAAGAGGTGGCACCTGGCTTGGGGCAAAATAGCTACAAGAGTTAAAATGGTCAAAAGAGCACTGTCCACAAGCTGTTGCAGTGAAGCTGCAAACCTGATCATGATTTGCATTATCTAGCTCTCCCAAATATTGTTTAGCATCTTCACAGATATTAAAAGCAGTAAGGACTTTACTCCAACAAAGAAGTTAGAATGGACAACAAAGTGGACTGCAGGGTGCAGCCATATCCATTTGGAATTACTCTATTCAATGTTATTGGTTATTGGATGTAATCTGGATGACAATAAAAGCTGAGAGAAATAGTGACCAGTGCTATAGAAAGCACAGAGATATGTGAAGAGTTCTATTCCAAAATGATATACATCTGTTTTTTTATTGTTTAAATTTGTTATTCATTACCTGAAATGTATCATTGCCTTTCTCTAGAATATAGGCTAGATTATCCACCATGTACTTGAGTTTAATACTATTCTTTATGAACTACCATCATTTCTTTTAAGATTTTTGCCATTAGTATTTTCTAAGAGTAGCGTCTCGTTTTTCATGTCATTTTGGAGTAAAACTCTTCAGTCATAAAGGTGCAGCTCAATGTGTGAGCTACTGCAAGAGCTGCCTGGTGTGAGTATCTGTTATTTGGATTTGCTTTGACAAAGAAGCTCCATCTGCAAATGAAAAGGTGATTAGGGGAGAGCTTTACACTCTCATGAATATTCAAAATTCGTACTGAATGTAGAAAGTCCTGAATGTTTTACAAAAAGGAGAGAACACTTGCTTGACTCATATAGACCAACTTTGCTCGTTATTCATCTTTACAAAAAAGAGCTTTAGAAAAGTGGAGTGAGGAACATGTAATAGCTATACATTATTGGGCTCATGAAAAATAAACCTTTTGATTTCTGCTGTTTTTAGGAATATAATATGCTCATGTCTGTGAGCACAGGCCTCAAGGGTTTTAGCTATAAAAAGGGAACCAGGAAATTGTGCTGGAAGTCTGCTGCAATTTTTAATTTGACCTTAACTATCCTCTTATTCCCCAATTTTGGTTGCCAAGGCATCCAGGAGGAATTGAACAATTATGACGGGGCTGCTCCCAGCTACTTCCAGGCACACAGAGACAGGTGCACTGTGGGATAGCCTGCTAATAATAGCAGCATGTAGGAATTAGGCATGCCAATAAGTCTCCAGCTCTTCCAAATACTATGACTCACCAGTTGAAAAATGTGTTTCGATTTTCCACTACTGACAATGAAGCAGAAACACTGGCTTGACATCTGGTTTTCTGGCTTCACCTCAAAAGTTTGGCTCCCTAAAAATGATCTGAAGGAGGTTTCATTCCTTCTGTTTTTAGAGAAGCCAATATTTTAAGCTGCAGGGTGCTGCAGTATGAGTGATGACAGTTTCATCAGTGAAGACTATTATTAAACCAAGAGCGAGAGATCAATCTCAAAACAATGTGCTGCAGCAGAATAGATCAATACATACATGAGCCAAACAGGGCTCACCTTTAGTGGCTTTCTTACTGTATGTAATCTATTCTGAGATCCTCCTATATGCTTCCCAATCATTTTGTGTTTAATGGGGGTTCAGGAAAGAGAAAGCAGATGAAAAAGCTGTATTGAGTGTCAAATCTATCTTCCTTTGGGGGAGGACAAAACATGGCAGAAGGCTCTATTTCAAAGTGCTATCTATGCATCCTCTGTGTTTTGCAGCTTTCACTATTCAGGAGGATTCTCTTCTGAACTTAGCCTTTTCCCCTCAAGTGATTTGTGGCTGGAGAAAGATCTCAGTTTTGAAGAATCATTCAGTGTTTTTCAAAGACCCAAAGGTGGGTCACAGAAGAATAAAGTCTGTCCCTAAAGTATTGTGGAGAACTTGGTATGCAAAGCTACTGGCTATATTACAGTATATTGGCAAAGCCTTTCCAAATCCCTGCAATATAAGATCATTTGAAAAAATGGCCAACATGGCGATTTCCTCTGCCTCCCTCCTCACTCAGTGTGCGACTTTGATTTGGTGTCCTCTCGCCCCAAGACCATCTGTTGGCCTGGCGGGTCGCTGCATCCCACTGTCATCGCTCATGCAGGTGCCATTCTGAGGTTGTGTGTGTGTGTGTGTGTGTGTGTGTGTGTGTGTGTGTGTGTGTGCGAGTGTGTTCGTTTTGAGCATCCAGCGGTGGAGAGCAGCAGGTGAGTGAGGAGTGTGATTACAGAGCTCAGTGGGAGGAGGCGGGTCTTTGGCAGGTCTGGTTGAAGATGGAGGGACTCGCCCAACTGCATGCTGGGAAATAATCCGCAGCAGTGACCTGTGCGATAGTCGCTGCAACCTTTGCATCAATCACACTCGAGGCAGAACACTGACGCAGCTGAGAGACATAAAATATTCAGAAATGACTCTCTCTGACTTTGATACATGTCCATCAGTTGAACTGGTTATTTGGCTGGGGGAAAATGTAAGGTTGGGTAGAAAAGGAGTTTGGTATGACGCAGCACAGTTTCTTCCTTTATTGTGGTGTGTGTATATGTTCATGCATGTGCTGTGTTTTCTTACCGCTTCCCCCTCTTGCCCTGCTGTTCCATTCATTGGTGGTGTTACTTCCACTTCCACATTGGAGCTGTTTGGAAGGTTCTTATCTGTGTAAAAGTTTAGAGATACATTTATGTGAGAAGCATTCAGAGGAACGCAAGCGGTCAATGCCCTCAACAGACCTGACGGTGGTAATTGTTATGACATGCACAAAGTTGGGAGACACCACCTAGGCAGTGTTTCGTAGTCAATTGAGCACAGGGAGTTACATATACTGTAGTTGGGATACATCATCAACATCTAAAATGTCTTTTTATAGTTTGCACTTCTAAAATTGGGAATAATTTCAAACTGAATGTGCATGTGTGTGTGTGTGTGTTGGTCTATGTCGGAGCCAAGTCAGCATTTGATGGGATAAAGGTGGAGACCAATATCAGACAGATATATATCTCTCTGTGTATATGCATGTGCATATCTGAGGATGTTACTGTAATGCCTCTCCCTCATCCAATCCTGTTGGCTAATATTACTCCATTTCATTTCAGGCCAGACTTACTTAACAGCCATTATTAAAATACAATGAGCCAAAAGCCATGTAATCAGATGATTAAACTATAATTGCTGTGGAAATTGGTTTAATCCAAGTGTGGTTGTGACACAGTTGGGGAGATTCTCAGATTGATACCGTAACCTGACACCACTATCGTCCAACAGAAAACCTCACTAATTTGCTTTGATGACAACTAAACCCGGGACACAGTATATGGGGCTTTAGTTAGGTGCTGGTCAAGTCACCAGGCACTGGGTGGTAAATATGAGTGCATATGAGTGGTTAAGAAGTTACATACTATTGTACATACAGTATATATGAGCAACAGTAGTGAAATGCATTTGCAGTTAAACCACTTTTAATCAACAGACTACTAGACAGAATAATCTTGAGAAATGTGAGGCCTGAAAAATAAAGGACGCAGCCATCACTACCAGTCATGCGTTTTGATTAAATTAAGATGTTAATATGTTAATGTGGCACTGTTAGCATAATTTTGTCTTGGTGATAAATATCTCTGTCTCGCTTAGATTTTGCCGCTCTGGGTACATTGTGTCCATGAAAGCTCTTTCTCTAGCCCTCTGTTTATCCTTTGGTCCAGTGCTCTTTGAAGTGAAACACACACATGGCAGTGGCTGCGATTGAATTAAATACTGCTTGAAGACAACACTTGCAATCAATTTGGCAGTTCTTGATAATGTCATGCTTGTTTAACATCAGATGTGAGGCTCATTAACAATTTCAGTGGGAAATTCCAATGACTAATTTACAGAATATTTAGCAGGGACATTTCTTTTTTATGAAGTTTTAATTGATCTTTGTGAATAATCAAGTACTTATAGTATTACTTAAATTCTAAGGAACAGAAGTTTGTCTAAATGTGGCTTCCTGGTAAATGTAAATTTTTTGGGGGGGATGTTTGTTTTGTTTATTTTACCTTTATTTTACCAGGTAAATCTCACTGAGATTAGGAAATCTTGTTTCCAAGAGAGACCTGGCCAAGAAAGCAGGCAGTTTCTTGACAGTGACAGTGGAGAAACAGTCTCTTAACTTAGAGAGCTACTTGCCTGAACAGCTTGCTACTCCATTGGCCTTCTCACTGTCATCTATTTGGCATTTTTTAGCGAGCTTGTGAAGGATGGATGCCTTCTCTCGAAATTTGCCTGCAAGAGAATCACCACAGCAGTTAAACCTGGAAAAGAGGGCTGCACACGGTATCATCTTCAAAGCTCCATGGCTTCATCCAAGTCAGAGCTCCTTCGCTTGTCACCTTTCACCCCAGAAGGTTCACATTTCAAAAGCAGAGTGCATACAAGGCCATGGGTTCACATAAAATTGCCATTCAAACAACACCGAGAGTCAATATGATAGAGCATATCATATAGTGATGATCCTGCAATGTCCTGGTCCTGGGTTGTGGCAAGCCAGCAGGGAGAGAATGTCTTGTGAAGCGATCTGCCTTTGGAGGTCAGATTCCCTCCTGTACTCGTTCACTTCTTATATCAGATCAAAAACTCACAAGAGAAGTTAGATGCTAACGAGGAATCAAAAGCAACCAAAGGTTTAGCTGGGGGCAGCATCACAGCACGTCAAGTAAAATAGATGAACAAATTAATACATGATACGTGATATCTGTATTCAAACTTTTAATATACACAAAAAGGAGGCACCTGATTAATTAAATCATTATTATAGCCTATAATAAACATACCATGTCTCTTTTTACTTATATGTGTAAGGAAGTGCCTCCAGATTGAAAATCATTGGTAGCAATCACTGCACATATACTTTTGTTAGTATTGATAGTATTTATTGATTCAAAAAGTACATTCGTTCTGAAAAGACAAAGCGGTGACGCAGTGGATTAAATTGGAACTGGTCATCAATTGAACAACCTGACCTTGTGGCTTATGTAAGCAGTGTGCCCTCTTGACATTCAAAATAATGGCTCACACAAGGCAATTCAGCCCATGCTTTAATGACTAGCAATGACTAGCCGCTGGCTTGTGGAACAATGACTTTCCACGAAATCCCCACAGCTTGAAATCCCAACGGCACGCACAAAGCTACAGTACTGAAACATGGAGGAAATGTTATTCCAATGCACCAAAATCATGTAGTGCAGCTTCTCACGACCCCAGACGATACAAATGCAAAAGCTAGATTTTAATATTTGATGGCTCACAAAACACACAGCTCAAATCCATCAGTGAGTGCTGGCTTGGTATGTTCAGCAGTACGGTAGTAGCTACCGTAGGCCCCTTTCTTTTGAAACCGTTTCCCCTGAGTGACAGCGACGTAAGAAACGTTGCCTAATCTAGCAAGAATCTGACATTTCAGCCTGAAATACAGCAGCTGTGGTCAAGAGGATGTGCATGATGGTCAGATAAGGATATGATCTGCTTAGGAACTATCAACATTGTTAACCTTGTGGCTGGCATGTATCCATATTTAATTTCACTGATTTAGTATACGTGTCGGTCTTTGCATGCATGTCCTGCCAACTTTCAATCAGCCCATTGCAATCAATGTGAATGATTTATTTTCACTGAAAAGAGTAGGGATGGCTGATTCGTCAGTGCTTGACACAGTGACAGGTCGATATGTACTCCACCCAACCATGTCGACACCGTCTGTGACCTTCTGGCAAACTAATTAACAACCCCAAGTCACCACCAGGCTTTCGTCCTGTTTCCTCTATCTCACTATCAACTGCTCCATCACTCGTGTTTTCTTACTCATCTGTCTTTTGCAAACAACCTCTCTCTCTCACCTTTACCTCTTTTCATTCTGTGGCGATGAACAGCTCCTCCCCATCTCTCTCTTTTAGACACACACACACACACACACACACACACACACACACACACACACACACACACACACACACACACACACACACACACACACACACACACACACACACACACACACACACACACACACACACAGACGCACAAAGACACAGATAAGATTGCACTGCCTTGGCATCACTCACCTTGGGAGGTCACTGTCGTGTGTGTGTGTGTGTGTGTGTGTGTGTGTGTGTGTGTGTGTGCGCGCATATATATGAGTGCGGGTGTGAGATAATTGTTTCTGGTTGGGTGTACAGTGGAAGGGCTGGGCTTTCTGCTCTAGCTAGCTGAAGGAAATTCTGTCTTTTATGTAGAAGAGAGCTATTCATCAGTACTTGCTGTGAAGCTACTTCTAAATCTAAAGTGTAAGCCTCAGTGCCTATGGTTCAAATTTAATTATGCATTAGCTGTCTGAGGGCAAGGAAACTGTCACCAGCTCCACCAAGGTGCATGAATAAAATACATAATTCTGCTACTTTTGAATAGACAAGGCTTTAATGTTAAAAAGCAACGCATTTCAAGTATTTAAAAAAGCAATACTCTCGTATCATTGGTCTATGTGTCCTGGGGTGGCCATCTTTGATGCCATGGAATACACTGAATGTACAAAATATTAGGGACACTTACTCTTTTCATGAAGTACACTGATGAGGTGAATCCAGGTGAAAGCCATTATCCCTTATTGAGTTCCCTTATTAAATCTATACCAATCACAAAGGAGGAGACGTAGATAAAGAGAAGCATTTGAGTTAGAGAAGGATGTTTTGAGACAATTGAGATGTAGGATTGTGCAAAAGGGGCTGCAACTCAATATCAGGAAGATGTCCCTAATATTTTGTACATTCAGTGTATATTCATTCTTACAACCCTGTAATCTTGCCGATGACTATCACAGCCAAAACACACTGGTTTTTAACATGAAAGCTTTGTCCATCTAACAGTAGCTGAATCATTTCTTTCATTCTTGCATTTGCTGTCTGTCCAGCAAAAATCGCGGCAGCTGCAGGGTTTCATTAGAAAGCAAAAACATGTCAAGTTGAAATCATACAGAATCACTATGATTGAATGACTGTCCAGTGATTCGATGCGTGAAATGTGTGAAAATACATGTTTCCTAAGAAGTGCATATAAAGTGCATTTTGTACACGCCGCCAAAACGACACACTTTGCATATTAATGTAGCAATACAAGACACCTCAAGAATAACCAACTCCAGTCATTGGCTGTCCTTCCCTGGTCATCGTTACATTACTCCTCCCGCGCCTTGTTTTCCCAGTCAGCCATGTCTGTTATGCAACTACTGGGTGGATGAGTCACTCCAGTTTGCCAAATTCAGTGACATTCAGTTAGTACATCTTACATGTACGTATACACCCGCTGCTGCTGCTAGTGGAACCTCCAAGTGAGCACTGAGGCGTGGACGATGTATTTCTCAGTGATGTAGATGGGGAAGGGGACCATATAGGCTCAGGGTGTGAGTATGTGGGGCAGGGGACTGTGTATTTGTGCGCGCCTGTGTGTATATATGAGGTTTTCTTTTAACTGCTTAAGACTAGGTACACCATAAAAAGGGTCCCGCAACTGGACGTGACATTTTCTAGCAACCCACATAATGGCCTTACAGTTATAGATATACTCTGACTGACAAAGCCAAAAAAGAAATAGTTGGTGTTTAAATATAATCTTGTCAATAAATATAACTAACACTCTGTAGAAACACTACACACAGTAACACACAGTATAAAGTACATATTCTCCAAGCAGAAAGAACAAAACATTGAACAAAAAACGACAACCAACCAACCAACCAACCAAACCAAAAAAAACAATGGCATGGCTACCACGATTTGCACTTATGTCAGTGAAATCTCAGAGAGGTTGTCAAACTTAAAGTCAAACTGTATGTCACAAGCACAAAACAATGGGGCTTGAGGTGCTGTTACATGGTTAAAATGGAGAAAAACAATAGGGATGAAAAAAGTTGACTCAAAGAATCAAGTGAAAACTTTTAGGCTTACCTTCCTCAGTCATTGTGTGATAATATTTTAGTTTCCCATAAGTCCCAAGCTCTACAACATCACAGCAAAGAAAGGAAAAGAGTGAACATGAAAGAACATGACATTTCCGCAGGTTCTACATCACATGCAGACACTCAGACAGGCACAGACTGCGACATACAGAAAGACAAAAAGCTGTTCTCTCTCCAGGTCATCACTGCATAAGTGCAAAACAGAGCAGCAAGGATTTCATAACAAACAAAACACATCATATTCTTACAGCAACTGCTTGAAGCGAAGATTTATACAGTATATACACTGTATACACAGATCAGTGTGATAAAGAGCCTGCCGATGGCACAGTTTTGATGGCTATTAAAGAAGATCTGTGAGGGAGGGGTGAGGGAGGGGCAGTCAATATACCAGAAATGATAAAGGTACATACAATGATATATACAAAATATAAAAAAAACAGGAAAGCCAGAAGACAATTTACTGGGTCAACATGCAACAAAAAAGATGAGTCCTCCTCTCCTCTACACACATGCTTATTCAAAGGGTTGATGAGTTGGCATTTTATTTCCACAATGAAACTGGAACAATTCATTTGATTCCCTTACTGTAGCAGTTCTTCATGGTACAGTAAGTAGATGGTCAGCACATCTACATGATGAATTAGCCAGGAATTCAAACCTGCAGCAATAGCTGAACGTGGAGCACTAGAACAGAAGACACCGCAAGCCTCTACCTTCCACACTGCATTCTGTCTCTGGAAAGGAGCAGGCAGCCTGGAGCTGCAGTCCAACATACGGTGTTCTGCCTGTCTCAACAATAAATAACTAATAGCATGAGTATTCAGTTTTCAGCATCTCTCTGCCCAACTTTCTCCACTGTTTAGATATGCTTCCGAAACAATATGATAAAAAAACATTGCTGATTGATGTTTTCTTTGGTGTATAAGTACACTATTTTCTAGGGCTGGGTATCGGCAAGGATCTCACGATACGATTCGATATCGATACAATGGGTCACGATACGATACGATTCGATTCGATACCAATACGATTCGATACTGGTATGGGGCGATTCGATATCGATATATTGCTATATTATAAGGTGAAAATGTATACAAACAGTGTATCATCTGATATACTTTAGGGTACAAATTGAGTCAAATATAGAATGCACTTTAATATTCCAATTCCTCTTTATTAGTAATGAAATGTCAAATCTCATAACAAAAATATATATCTGTTTTTAACACATTGTGTTTAACAAAACAAATCTCATAATTGAAATATCTGTTTTTAACACATTGTGTTTAACAAAACAAATCTCATAATTGAAATATCTGTTTTTAACACATTGTGTTTAACAAAACAAATCTCATAATTGAAATACCTGTT
>OMLI01087365.1:0-11231 GCA_900302605.1 Rondeletia loricata
CAAAAGCACCTTGTAATGCAGTACATTTTTGGTGTGAATGGTACTATCCCCACTAGCACCATTCACACCAAAAATGTACTGCATTACAAGGTGCTTTTGGTATGAGCAATAGCCAAATGGCACAACTGTTATTTTTTAATTAAAAGAGAGAGCAAAGTCTGTCTCACTACATTAAACACAACAATGAAAACATAACCGAAAGAATTGTACATGTACCAAAGTAGTAGAGCAGCTGAATGACTCTAAGGTGTTATGACCCAATTCAGACTTCGACTTAGGCGCCATGCAGTGGTGCTCAATTCAGTTTTTACATACGCGTCCCACTCTGCAAATTTCAACCCTGGACTTACCTTCAGGGATATGTTGCCTCCTTCAAGATTCAACCTTGAGGTGATGAATATGTAAATCAAGTTGTGTCCTCCCTCACTTTATAGTACACCGTTTCTGACTCTAATTTAAGTCAATTTGTAAACTCCTTTATTTATACACCCAAAACTCTAGGGAGATAAACTCCCTTAGATTTACTTTAGATCTAAAGTGTAAAGTTTGAGGAATTTCTGAACATTTTCTCCAAAAAAGTTGAAGATACAAGGTTACATATTTCACCCCCCCTCAAATATATATATAATATATATATATAGTGTCCTCCAGGACAATCAGCACCCTTGGTAAAGATGAGCCAGAAATGCCCCAAAATCTAAATAATGTGTGAAAAATTCGGAAAATATACATTTAGTCAAAAGTAACTACTCATTATACAGGGGGGTTTCCTGGTGAATGTTTTGAAAAACGTATTAAAGTGTTCTTAAATTCTACTTATATTGAATATAACTGCTTCAAGTAGGACACATTTAGATCATGAAGCTTGTATATTCCCTTTGAAATACTCTGTCAGGCTTTTACTGCAGCCTATTGCATCATGCATCGCACTGGTCTTTTCAGAACTTCTCACATTGTTTTACTCTGGTATAGCGTGGATTGCATAGTTGAATGGTATGTCAAAGGCTCTGAAGCAACAAAATCCCCATAATCTACTCCCTGCATCCATTGTCCATGAAGGTACAAATGTCTACTTTAGTTCTCACAAAGAATGTCCCCCTTAGAAAAGTCCCAAAATCTGTAGAAACCTCTTCATCTTCACATCTGGGTGTAGTACAGCCATTGCTTTAAGATGATTTACAAACTTGGACAAACTTTCAATGTCATGTCATGTCACAGTAACCCGCATAGTCCATATTATACCAAAGTAAATCACATCCAAACATGGGCCATAACAGAAATCCATTGAGAGTCCATAGTTGGGGCTTGACAGAACATTTCATAGTAATGTACCATGACTATCATGATCTAGACGTGGCAGCTATATTAAATCTAAGTGGAAATGTACAAATCTGTGAAGACTTCAATTGGTTTCATAACAACAGATACCAATAATAGTGAGAATGACCTCTTATGGAATAAAGCTAATGACACAGTTAAGCTTATCACACAGAATGCATCTCATTGTTTGTGGTGTATTTTTACATCCTTTTTGTCTTATGTTTACCAAGGGTGCCAATAATTTGTAACTGTAGGTGGATATTTTTGAACGTTCTAGTGTCAAATTATCTATCGTTGTAAATGGATAGTATGCCAAGTGAATTGGATTAGGTACTGCATCCCATGTACTTCTTGAATGCCAGTGAGACTGATATAATTTACTACTACATTAAGGAGCAATTTGCAGGGCTATTGTTTAGGCTTGTCCTTGCTTTGCTTTCCGTCCCATTCTTTAATTTATTTTGGAATTATTGCACTCCTCCAGCCATAGTTTAGGAATATATTTGCATTCATAATAAGAGCTCCATCACCTATTTCTGCAGGAAAAGCGCTGCCAACTCTGAATCCCTGATTGAAGCATGATATCTGGTATATCCTGAGGAGGGGGTGACCTTATCCTCTGGAGTCCTGGCATTGAGTCTCCATGCAGAGCAGAATGTCTTAAACATACAGGGGTTTATGCCATATCTCTGCCTTTAAAAGTCTTGGAAATAAATGTTGTTATTGTTCAAGTGGCAGCCAGCAGATACATTATCCAGATCAGGAGAGGTTGCAGCGTCCCACCCAGCATCTGAACCTGTTACCCTCAAGCTCAGGTGGATGCAAGGCGTCCCTGTTGCGATGGGAAGGGGTCCTAATCCATGAAATTATCCCAAGTGCCACAAGATAGAGCAGGGCTGGGCGCACTTTCTCACAGCTTTGCTTTTCCATCACAGTAACTTTGGATGTTTAGCAGTTTTGGCCGAGGTTTCAAAGACGAACCAGGCTCCTTTTTTCAACAACTATAAGCTTTTTCGGAGATGTTATTGCAAGGGTATGAGAACCCTTATTCATTCAGGGTGATGAGAACCCTTGGCGGAAGGCGGGACAGGAAATTAAAAGCAAAAAGAAAATAATAAAACAATAATTCTGAGGCTGACCCACAGGTTAACATTGCCTTGGGCCCAAACTCCCTGTTGCCTTTAAAGCTAAAAAAAGTATCTCTGGAAAATAATCACTTCTTTGTGAGAGGATCTGTGAATTAAAATGTTAGCTTCCTGTAACTGCACACTGACATCTTAGCCACTGTGCCCCAGGCAAGTTGGCAAGCTGATCAAGGATAGAGAGGTGAGACAGGGGAGTGGATGGCCACTTCTGCTCTGTTGCTGCCATCAAGAGCAGCATGCTTAAAGGAATAGTTCACCCAAAAAAGAAAATGTGGTAATTATCTACTCGCCCTCATGTCAGTCGAAACACTGGTGAAGTTTGTGTATCGATTGTACTTATTTATTTTTCTTTTCTTGTTTGTTTTGATTTTGGTTTGAACATTTGTAATCTTGGCACCATTGGAAAAAGAAGGCTCAATCCCCAATGTTTTTTTCTAAGAATTAAATAAAGGTTCATGATAATAAATCACAATCCACTCTTGCCCCTCCTAAATAGGCTTTTATTTAAATGCAATTTTTGAGCCGATTTAAATTCAAATTTTCAATATTTTCTTTAGGTGGATAAAAATGACGCTTAGGCGGCCCGCCCAAGATTTTGCAGTGCAGGAAAAACCCTGTGGTGGCATCTTTGTGTGCGTCTGTCTGTGTGTAGACACATTCTTGTGAACACAATAACTCAAGAACAATACATGATAGAAACTGATTTTCTTAAAAGTACTATAACTCCTTAATTCTTTGAGATACAGAGTTCATATTAATACTACCGATGTGTTATGTGAAAACAAGTATGTTGACATAGAAATATTTGCTAATTAATGCATTATTCAACTTAATTAATTACCT
Organism: Rondeletia loricata; assembly: GCA_900302605.1. NCBI lineage: Eukaryota > Metazoa > Chordata > Actinopteri > Beryciformes > Rondeletiidae > Rondeletia > Rondeletia loricata. The sequence goes on from OMLI01087365.1 coordinate 3,309, forward strand.
CATTAGCATAGCTGGATATGTTTAGTATATCATAGTGATTATAGCAGGACATTAGGCAGCTCAAGTGCCTCTTGTTTAGAGCTTTTCATCTTAAGTCTAAGTTTTGTACAACTCAGCTCTTGTACTGTGATTGAGTAATGCCTACTTGTTTAACTTGAAATAACACTAATCGCATGACAAAAAAAAGGGAAATAAACAGGCTTTCCAACGGTATAAAATGTATTGCCAAGAAGCATTGTTAAAACAGAGAAATAATCTACCAAACACAAATTTCCGAACTTTTTGTTCGATGTTTATATATGTGTGTGGACTATCTTTTCCCTCTATTTTATATATATTTAGCCCAATTTGGATCTCCCACCACTTCATGTAACTCTTTAATTTAGAAAACCATGAATCGTGACAGTGCGATAGATGAGTGTCAGAAACCCTTACTCACTTCTTGGTATGAGAAGACTGAAGAATCATGCAAAACCATCTTCATCCTAACAGTGACGTAAGCCAAAGACCTACTGAATGGACCCTCATCAGCTCACAGTTCAGAGTTCAAAATGAACTGACGGCTTACTGCCATTTTATTCTGTCTCATATTTAAATGCATGGAATGTACTATTTTATGGGGATGATGGAGTCCAAGAATAACCAGCTCAGTGGTGCATAAAGAGAGGTGAGATTCATAATTAACAGGGGATGCTTCTAGTTTTCTACTTCTCCATCTCTTCTTTCAGATTATCTTTTTTTTGGAGGGAGGGATGCTGAAGGAACAGTAAACGATAACCCAGCTGAGCTAGCATTTCTGCTGAAATTGAACTCAGGAGACCGCTTTCATTACCTCAGTTTTTAAGTGCTGTAAATAAAAAATTTTAAACTGTTGATTTGACTGGGTCAGAATTGTACTGTGGTAAATGGAACGGCTTGTTTCTAATGCCATATGATGACAATGTATTCTTAAACTATATGTGGAGCTGGTGGAGTGGGTCTTGGTTGGTGTCTGTGTCTCTGCAGAAAGGTCTGGTTCCTTTATGAAAGCAATACAATGTACTCATCCGTATTATTATTATGGCTAGTATTCATTTGAATTTAGTGCTACCAAATTGCTTCTGCTATGAAATAGTCCCTGCACTTTTGATACTAACATAACATGATAACTAACTCTAAGCGAGCTATACATTTCACCATCCAATAAAATAAAAAAAGAGGTCACTGCCAGTTGCTGAGAAATTACATTTCCCAGAACAGATTTTAAATTGTTTGTTGCCATGATCGCTGTAGTTACACACTTGAAGGCCCCCAAACTATTATGATTATGATATGTCCCATTGTGCTATTATTGAAAAGGTAATGATCCCTTGGACACAGGGCTTGACTGCCACTCCCATTTACACTTAAAACTTGATCTCATGCATTACAATTCCTCTGCTATACAAGGCCACAGAACAGTCAGGATGTCATGGCTTGCTTCCTATGTCAATGACGTGATGTGTTCTAGTCCACAGCCTGGCATCATCTGATCCAAGTGTTGGTTCAGCTAACCTGGACAGCTTTTATGTTTTTCTTTTTCTTTTTTGGCCTCACTACTCAGCTCTTCTTGTCTCTGAGCTGCCATCCATGGGTGTGTCAGCCAGTCCTTGCCTTGCTTGCATCAGCAATTTATTTCCTATTATCATTGACTTCTTTGGATCAGCTATGTGGGCCCTACGTTATATTTTCCCAGACTGCTGGAACAATGATGGTGGGCCGTGTCAAGAAGCCTTGGACCGGTTTTGTTGAATTGGGCTGATTCTCTGGTCTGAATCCACTTTACACTCCCACTATTGTTGATCTCACTATCAAAGCCAAGCCAAAGGCAGTGCACTCCCATCAGTTTGATAATGCTTACTGCAAATAAAAGACAGCTGGAGGTAAACATTTTATTCTTTGTTATGAATACAGTGAGAGCTGGTTATATTGTATTATAATTGCAAGAGGTATAAGTAGTTATAACATGCTGAAAAAGAAGATGCATACATACTTGATTAATGCTCCCTTTTGTGGTTGGTTTATCACTGTTTCAACCAAAGCTAATCTTTTCAGGGGTGGTACATTGAAGCATTGCTGTACATACCACAAAGGAGTATTTATCCAGTACGCAGGGGTATTTTTCTAATTCATGGTCCTACCACCTATATCAAGCACTTCATCAGGTTTTGTGGACACTACTACCTTGCCGTAGATATAAAACACTGATTGGTGATGCCAGTTTCTGAGAAAAATCTAACAATATTCATTTCAGCTCAACCTTAGAGGTCCGTCTGGAACACAGATTGACTGAAACATCCATTTCAATTGATATCATCAGAGTAGCCTCAGGGTTGGAAGAAAATAAAAGACCATCAAACTGATCATCCCTGACCTAACCCCTGTGAAATGGCAATTTTCTCCTGAAGGAAGTTGTTGTGAGTGGTAATGCTGTCTTCTCTTTGGAAGTTATATCTTTTTCCTACTGAAGGAAATATTTTGTCCATCTCTCGCTTGGCTGCTCCCATGCTCTGCCAGACACAAGTCAATTAATGAGAGAGGGATGATGGGGAAGAGTGTGAGGGGGGGTGTATGCACTAATTGATAGGTGAGAAAGTGAGTCATGCTGCAGTTTCCCTTCTCGCTCCGTCTGTTTGTCACAGCTCACACAGTGACTTCCTTTGAGATGTTAAAAGCATGAAAGACCTTTGGCGATGAAGAGGTAATTACTCTCAGTTGAAGTCCAAGCCATCTTTGTAAACCTCTCAATAGGCCACAGTAATAGATTTTTTCAGTTCCCTTTGTTAAATGAAATGTCGAGGCTATAGAGATAATTCACTTTTAATTGCTATTGGATTCTTAGCATTTCTCTCCATTTGAAAATGTAAATGACAGTTGTCAGGGCATTAAAAAAATTGTAAATAGTTAATAGCGTGGTAAATGTTCAACTGTTTAATATTCTAGAGTGTAGTTTTAATAAAGCTCTTAACTGTTTAGATGTGTTGTTTAAATATTCTAATATTTTTGTTATTATTCAAATAAAAGTAACTTATTGAGAAACAAGTGTTTTTCTTTACAAATCAAGACCAATAGTCTAACAATGGCATAGCCGTCAGTGCAAAAAAATAATAATAAACGAATCGCGACCATAAAATCGAAAGTCAAATCGAATCGTGGATTTGGAGAATCGTGACGCCCTGAGGCCAAAGGCTACCTTTCAACAAGCCCCCGACATTTCTATTAGTACAGTTTGTTTGGGGAAGTTCTGCTTTAAGGATGTGCCACTCAAAACTATAAATGTTAAGTAGAGGCTGTATCACATAATATCTATGGGTGGCATATAATTCAAGGGGGAGTATGGATGTTAAGTGGGCGGTGGTAGTCTAGAGGTTAGAGAACCCAGTTTGACCAGAAGGTCGCTGGTTTGAATCTGTCTGGGAAAATTTGGGTGGGGAAAGTGAAGGAGTAACGCTCTCCTCTCCCTCAACAACTACTGTTGAGGTGACATTGAGCTAGGCACTTAAACCCTAGCTGCTAGAGTGGAGCTGCTCATTGTCCACCAGTAGAAGACTGGTTGTACTGGGCAGCTCCTAGTGGCCAACAGCACTAGACTGAGGTTGTACTGGGCAGCCCCCGGTGGCCAACAGTATAAGACTTTTGTGGACTCGGCGGCTCCCAGTGGCCAACATTAGAAGACTGTGGTTGTACTTGGCAGCTTTCAGGTGTGAATGTGTAACTGTATGAATATCAATATCTGTTCCCTAGCTGTTGGACTGCAGCTATGGTCAGTGATGAATGCAGATATAGTTGTCCAGGCTATGTATTAGCTGTGTAGATATAACGGCATATGTTTGTGTGTGTATGTACTGTACATGCATATATATGTGTGGCTGTGTCTGTGTGTAAAAATGTGCATGTGTGTGCTCATGTCAGTTGGGGGGAGTTTGAATTCCTGGAGTTGGGATGGTTCCCCAACCAGAGATGAGTTTTTAGACAAAACTCACCTGAGTGATTCTCTTTCCTCCCCTTGGACGGCCATTCCCTGGCTGTATAGGTGATTGATTGCCCCCCTGCTGTTAAGAGGAAAAGAGAGCTGAGCTATATTGTACTTGAGCATTTACAATTCAAATGCTTATTCCATTACAAGGGAACAATACAAACTTGTTAGAGACTATATAGGGCACTGGGAAACAACTTGTAAGAAATCAGTGCTTTTCGTCGACACAAGATCACTAAATGGGTGACATTTGATTTGATTTGATTTATTTGACAACGTTAAAATACATGATACATGTATCATACATTTTTTTTCAAGGATAACACAAAAAAGTCATAGACTTGTTTCCATTGTGGTCCTTGGTGTTAAACAGATAAAACAACATAAACATCAGTACATAACAGGTAATCACATCCTATGCTTTAACATTATCTAAGAGCCAGGATTTGACCTTTTTCTTAAAAAGATGCTGGCAACTCCATGGGCAACATGTTCCAGTTTGCCGCTCCACCAAACCCAAAGGAACATTTACCCATGTTGGGGAAGAGAGCTTTACATTAGTGGCATTCACTTTGTTCAGTGGAGTTTATGGGTGCATTCACACCAAGCTTGTTTGGAGCGGTTTATTCAAACTCTGGAGCATTTACTCCTCTAGTTCGGGTTCGTTTGGGCAGGTGTGAACAATGCCATTTGAACTTGGGTGGCACCAAATAACTGCACCAAGGCCCCCTTTACACCTGGCATTAACATGTGTCTTGTATCCGGATTGTGTCTAGATCTGATGTAGCTGGATTACATTTACACCTGGCATTAAAATGTGTCTCCGGTATACAGATTGAAATCCGATTTATGGTAAATGGTAAATGGACTGCATTTATATAGCGCTTTTATCTTTCCCTCAACACATGTCCTTCCTTGTAATATTTACATTCTTTAAAATTTAGAGTAAATACCTTGTCTCGCTTGTTCCCCATCCATGAGTATCTTGACATTCCATTTTTGGTAGTATGTTACTGTCCGAGCTGCTTGCTGCCTGTTTGTTTTGCTTGTGCTTCCTGGTTGGATCCACGCACAAATGTTTATATCCATTTACGTAGCTCCTGTATGTGGATTGGAGACGCATTGCATTTACACTTCATTGTTAATGTGGCCAAACGTATCCCTGACCACCTCTGGAGGTGGTTTGGGCGATTGGTTTACAAACTGTCCTCAGTGCATCATAGGTGCATTTACACTTTTTTGTGTAAGCGCTACCCGATTACAATCTGATCAGCCAAGACGCATGTTAAAAACATTTTATGGTAGAAAGAGACAGATGTTGACATCATCTGATAGTAAGCAGTTATTCATACTTGGAAAGCCTAGCATTACAAAATGAACAGAGAGCAAACCGCTCCTGCTCCTATTCAACAATTTATTTGTGTTCTTAACTGGTACGAACTCCAGAGAAGGTAAATTATGTCAAAAACGCAGTCACTCCGTCATATTTAGCTAAAGTTAGAGGGACTGGAATCAGATTTATTTTGACAAGCCACACCGCCAAAATCTCATCACTGTCTCCGAAGTTGGCCTGAAGTCATCGTCCATCCATCCAGCTGAGAGCTCAACTAGAACAATGATCTGGCATAGTATGTCTCATTGTTGCTGAGTGGGACTGGAAAGCTCCTGGCAACTGCTGGCTCTGTGAGCAGGCATCTTCCCAGCCTACATGTAGATCCAGGAATCTGCAGGCTGGTTAGATGGTTGTCACATGTCTGGCCCTCCTCATCAACACCCTACTTCTGTCGCTGTCCTTGACGACCGTCTGGAAGTAGTGCTGATGTGTCAGTTATTGTCTAAACTTTTCCTTGAAACGTTTCACCCACATACCAGCAGTTCTTAGTCTCGGTTTGAAATGGCACTCTCTATGTATAGTGCTTAATGATATCCACAAAAAAGAATGAGGTTTGTGTCATATCCTGGCTAGCTGCAGCAGGCTTATGCTAAAACATTGGCACTTTCACAGAAAATTATTTAAATGAGAGTAGATGGGAATTTTTGCTGCCAAGAAGTTTTGGTAGATTCCATCTACATCCATATATCTTTTGAGAGAAAGGGTTAAGAGAGGTTGGCAGAGTGCAGAGGGTTGAAAGTCCAGGGACAGTGGGTAGCTCCATGGGTTGATACAGCCCATCTCCACACCTGCAGGTGTTGGAAACCAAATGGAGAGAACGCTTTGGGGATTACATTTGTGTCCAATTCCTAGGCCAAACTTCAGGACCATTAGGCATCCACCCTGCCGCGTTTCCTCTTCAACTCTTCGAACATGTCAACCCAACAAGGGATATTAAGAATGCAGCGATGCCATATTGGATCATATAATGTGGACTTACGGCCAGGACCCAGATATATTAAACTCCTCTAATGGTGCCGATAAATTAGATGGATTCCTTGGAATGGGAACAGGGGATGTTTTGGGGGCCTTACAGTAATAAAGTAGGATATTGCAGTTGAAGTGTTTACAGATGCAACTGGTGATATAAGTCAAGGTCCTACTCTGGTCCAGTATTTCAGCAACCATACTTAATGTAAGAATACGGTTTGTTACAGTGCTTTTTTTGCTGAAACATTATTGGAATCGTAAGATATATATAATATTTTTCTGAATTAAAGTGTACCGAAACGTTACAGCAGTGTAGATGTTAATAAATACACCGTAGGAACATTAGACAGTGTGCAGAGTTCATTGTTTGCTTTGGGGAAAAAAGCAAGTCAGAGAGAGAAAGCATTAAGTAGCCATGGAGGTTAATTTATTGCCCTGGAGTCTGTGTGGCTGTCGTGCCCTTAAAGGGCCTATATGTAAATTGTTACTCTTACTGACACCGGTGGCCGTTAGAGGAACTGCAGTCAGTCTCTTACACATGCTCCTGGCTCGTGCGTGCCCCGTGTGTGTGTGTGTGTGTGAGAGGCAGGCTCGGGAACACGCATAACAGCACATCCGGTAGATTTGCCGCGAAAACTCGGCCCGATTCCACCCCAGTCCTGCTCATACAGACTGAACGGCTGAACAGAGAGAGACGCGGCTGGTCTCATTAGTTCTCATTAGTTATGGAGAATTCACTCATTGGCAATAAAAAACGTTTAATGAATGTTAATTTCGGCAGAAAATGTACATATAGTTCCTTTAATCTCCTCAGTCAGCCCCAGTCTAAGGGGCTTATTCAAAAAACGTACCGGCAGGTTTAGCGTGGTGTTAGAGGAAGACACCGTCACGGTAGGGTGATTTCTCATTCAGAAAGTGAAATACCGGGTACTCCCACCCCTTTCGATCATTTGCATATTGCGAAAGCGATTCATAAAAGCACGCCACGGCGCAAAAAATACCACCTCTAGTCAGACGGTATATTGTTTAATTTAATGTTAAAGGAATATTTCTGCGGTAGGGCAAATTTACCTCATTCTCGACTTCGTAGGACCTCTAACAATCACCCCAGATAGTTTTCATCTTCATTGCTCCTGGAATTAGATTTTGATGTATTTGTTGTAAAAAGAACAATTTTAAAAGTCACTCAAAGTCATTCGAACCCACCTCTATTTAACAACACAATGGTGTTGAAAAAAACGGTACCTTTATTTTTTTACATTTCAGCCTAGTTATCTGTTAAATTAATACAGAAATCGTGCACTAGTTGAACTAGCGGAATTTGACTTCCTAGTTGTTCGCCTGTGATTGACAGGAGGCGGGACAACAGTTGACAAGTTCTGTCCTATCAGACGACGTTTACACTTTGCTTCTAGCTGACGCAATCTGGGCGCGCAGGGATACCATTGCACTTCCTGCATTCTTTTGAATCTCCCGTGGCTGCAATGCAGGAAGTGCAATGGTATCCCTGCGCGCCCAGATTGCGTCAGCTAGAAGCCAAGTGTAAACGTTGTCTGATAGGACAGAA
>OMLI01087370.1:0-16129 GCA_900302605.1 Rondeletia loricata
ACAATACACCACAGTCCTCAACCTCCAATCTGCCACCCTTCCATATCTGCTTTTCCAGCTCCAGGTGACTACTGTTGTGACTGTAATAACTTCATCAGTAATTTTATACAAATGTACAAGTACTCAGTATTTCCATTTCCCCCCCAATTTTACACATTTCTAGATGAAAGAATGGCACTATGCCCTTATTTGGGCATAGTGACGTCAAATGTCCGTGACTGACTGAGTGACTGACATCATCACATTGTTGTAATTGCATCATGCCCAAATAAGGGCATAGTGACGTCACTAGCATAGATCGCGTGATTAGGGGTTGAGTCAATATGGTCCTCATCATTCCAAACCACGGACATTGTTTTGACAATAAAGAATTGCTAGGCTGTTGGTCAACAACTCAACACAAACTTTTGCATACAACTGTATATAGTACAGATAAAGAAACAAAACTTACCGTTAATAGTTCAAATTTCTCCCGCACTCTGTCTCTTTCTGGGAAACCGAATCGTGGCAGCATGCCACGATAAACTAGACTAGGTAAAAACCTCGTATATGACTGGACTCAGGAGCCCAACCCATCTAGACTAGGTAAAAACCTTGTATATGACTGGACTCAGGAGCCCAACCCATCTAGACTAGGTAAAAACCTCGTATATGACTGGACTCAGGAGCCCAACCCATCTAGTTTCATCATTATTTCCAACCAAAAGCACTTGAATGCATCAACAATTCATATTTACAGCTTCTGAACTTAAAAGTCGGAGCTTAACGAGGAGCACATTGGTGTGACTACATACAAGAAGCGTTAATTCTGACCATTCAATTAGACTCTAAAACACTATTGGATTTGTGAAATGCCCATCCCTAGTATGAAGTCATTCATTTTGATCTATATGTGGTTCTAAATCCTCCCCTTTTTCACTTTCCTACAGAACAGGACTGTATTCCAGTGATGCGAGGCCAGTGGTTCATCGACGGTACCTGGCTCCCATTGGATGAGGAGGAGAGTGACCTCATCGAACGGAACCACCTGAACTGTTTTCGTGGGCAACAGATGCAGGATACCTTCGAGACGGGTGTGGTGGCCAAGACTCTCGATAGCAAAGATGGTGAGAGCAGAGGAAGGCTGTAGGTAGAAGAATAGGGATCAGATAGTATAATCTTGATAGACTATATGGCAGAAGGCGCTAAATCTGGAAAGCTCCTGGCTGTGGCAAACCTTTGAGACAATACAGCATTGAAGCACCTGTTCTGGTAATGTCTGAATAAATTAAAGCAGTTGATAACTTGATTAGAACTAGATTTGATGATGCACTTAGTGGAAGAGTCAGATGGTGTGGAGCTGGGTTGAAACAAAGGCCAAAACACCCTATTGCTCACCAGGACCATTCAGCGACACACAAAATGTACACTTTCTTGCCAGTGGATCCACTGACCCTGCGCTGTTCGTATTCCAGGCAGGCAGCCTCTTCTAAAAGAACACATGTATAGCCCAATGCTGTGTTAGAGCAGTGAGGAGATGAAATTCTCCCAATTGTGAATTATGTGGCAGCCCTGCCACAAAACCTCAGTCAGTCCTTAAACGGGCTATTGATGTATATTGCAAATCCATCTAGCCTGTGCTCTGATTTGCCTGCCTCCAGTCTCTAGTACATTGCGCTATAGCTGACATGCCAGGACACTATCACTGTCCCCTACTCAGAAGCTATAAAGGCCTATAAATAAAGCCATCATCAGAGTGGAGGAGACTGGCTTCAGTAGGTTGGCCAGTCTCGTCTGCATTGTCACCCTTTGTGTTATGTACTCATAGCTACCCGCCCTTGGCACAGACACGTCCCTTAAACCGAATCACATGAGTGTTGTGGCAAGACAGGGAGGTCACCCTTGTTCCGCAAGCGTGCATGCACACACACGCACTGTAAAGGTTGTATACACGCAGACATATAAACACTCAGTCACAGGGTGCAGGGTGTTTGAAATATGATGCAAAGGCATGCCAATGGGTTTTTTTTATACACCGGGCTGCGTGACACTTGTGGCGCTTCTCCATTGACCGGCACGGTACAGGACGGCAAGCATTTGTATCGTACCCGTGCCGTGTTGCCTGTAACGCTTCTCCATTACACAACAGACCTGTGAAGCGAATCGGGAAGGTAGGAGGAGTAAAGCGTCATAAGAGCACGCCATGGTGGTGACGTACATATTCACGAGACACAACACAACACAATGGAGGAACTTGAAGCTATGCTGTACTTTTTCCTCTGCATTTAGTTTTGTATTAACTGTAGTTATTTTGAAAAATGCTAAAAGAGAGTGGAAGCGATTGAGTCGGAGAATAAGAGGGAAGACAGAATGTGTGACGATTTCCATTGATGGTCCATTCCAATCAACGGTCTGCAGTATCACATAGCAGCACGGATAGTACCTTTGGTACCGACCCCAGAGCAGTAGCTAAAATAGGCAAGGGTACTGCGGCCCGGCACGGGTCAGTTGGCAGTGGAGAAAGCAAAACAAAGCGGGAGCACGGATTACGGCACGGCAAGGTAATGGAGAAGCGCCATTGGATGAATGCCCTACCACATTACACACACTGCCTTCTAGATCACATGAGCTTAGCTTGTCTGCATCTTTTTGGCACCTAGCTTGCAACATTATTTGCAGATTTTTTTGCACATCTACATTTATCAGAGCATCTAGGCAAGATGAGTAAGATGCTGTTATGTTAGTTCCAGTGTCATAGGTTAGGTTTTCAGCATTTTTAGTTTTTGTTACAGGCAGTCTTTACAGTAGAGAGTTTCAGTCTTAGAACTAATAATCTGAAGGCGCTGGGAGCTGTAAGTAGGTTACCTTGAACCACATCGCAGTTGATGAATGGATCATAAAGTGAGCTGTTCTGTGACAGTACTGCAGTATCTACCTTTCCCCCGCCCTCTTATTCTTTGTCTCTTTCCCTAGCCTCAGTAGCTAGTTGAGAGTGCGTAGTAAAGCAAAAAACATGGCAGGCATACTGGCATGCTATGCACTATGCAGGCATAATATCATAATGTGGACAGGACTACTGGGGAGAAGAAGTGGAGGGATGTCCTGTCCTCGCATGGTCCAAAATTTATTCTTGAAGAATCATATACGCACAGAGAGGGAGACAAAATCAGAAGTAAAATCATTTGTGCATTGCATAGTTTTTTCTACTAGAGGAAGACCAGTACTTGAAGTAGTAGTCAATAGTCATAAATGTATACTAGTAGATTTGACTTAACCTCAATGTCTGAAGGTTGTTAACGATGGCTTTTGTGAACTTGAAATGATGAATTATACCTTAATAACCTTTAATCAGTAGAGTCTCAAGTAGAGTGTTACTGTTTGCTTCTTCTTTTGAAGAGTGATGGCTGCCATTTGAGAGCAGAGAAATGTTGACGGTGGTCACAGATAGTGAACTGCGTGGCAGCAGAGAAGCACTCGCAGTGCTTTTTCAGCTATTGAAGCTGAAAACGCCTACAGGGGCATTACAGTTGATGGAATGATAGACTCTCTTTAATAGTCCAACTTTGTTCTCTTAATCAGAGGTGAGAGAGAGCATGTGAATTGTTCCCTCAATACACTGCGGCAAATGTTTACAGTTGGTTCAAGGGCGTTTGTTTAGTGACAAACACTCAGTGCAGTATGAAGAGTGTTATAGAGATAGGTGGTTAGTTACACACACACATACACACACACACTGAGCTAGCAGTATTGCCTTAGCCTCAAATAGAAGCTCCACTTAATTCAGAGCACTCAATATGGAATAAAAAAATAAAAGTAGAACAGATTATTTTTAATTGCAAGAGGATCCCATGCTCTTTCACCGTAGACCTTTTTTTCCTATTTGAAACGCAGTGATTGTATGTGGTTTAGGGAGAATCTGTGTATGCGTGTGATTTGCATGTGTAGAGTAGTAACACTGCTGGCAACAGTGAGGCGTGTCCCAGTCTGTCAGGTGTCTGGAACGTCAGGGCAAAACAAAGCAACACCCAGCAGGGTCATCTGTCAACACAACATTTTCAGTATTTTTGAGGTAGGCAAGACCTAAAGGTTTGTTTGTGAACACTCAGGTACAGCTACATATTCATTTCAACCAGCACATATATAGTGAAACTGAGCTCTTGCTTTTGTTCAGGGCTGCCCCATACCAGCAGACTGGCTCTAAGCTTTGATTTGAACATCACTCCACTGGACATGGCTGTACTGATGAAACATAAAGCCGGGGACACACTACACGACTGAACACACTGTTAAAAGATTGGACACACTTAACGCATAAACGTAAATATTTAATGCATCATACTGCAAAATTTATGAGGACAACAACGTCACATGTCTCTTGGTCAATGGCCAGGTAAAAACACATGGCATTTGCTGATTTTATCGTATTGTGTCATAGACGGGCACACACTTGACGACAAGTTGGATTTGGGGATCACACACTACCTGAGTTCTAACACCATGCATATCCCCAATCTCACAAAAACATAAGCTCTAGCACTACTACAACACCGAACCAAAACAAACGTGGAGGTGGAGCATTTTTCTTTCCACATTTCCTGTATGTTTTCCCCCCTCTTGTGCTCAATTCTCATTGGCTCTTGCCATTATCCATTCAAATTTGAGTCGTTGACCAGCTCACACTACAGGAATTAATTGAGATCGTCCCAACAGGACCGGGAAGCAAATTAGTCTTTAACCCTCATACACTATAAGATCATCTGTGTCGACTGTTCATTGTAACAAACTAGCGCAGACTCGCTTGGTAGATCCTGGTTGTAATGGCCAAATCGTGGCTATAATCGACCTGAAAGTCGTGTAATGTGTCCCCAGTTGTAAGGACATTCACACCAGTATTCCAGTATACAGGTCAAATTGCAAACAGTGCCAGTAATTTCTATGCTACAGGCTACCACACAAATGAGGGTTAGTTGTCCCTTATGTTATCCATGAGATAGGATACTGTGGACAGTGGATATCCCAGTCATCAGGGAAAGCCTGTTTATGGATGGATCCATCAGTGCTGTTCTGCCCAGATCGACCTCACTGATAGCCACGGTAGCTTTTACTGCATACTAACACTTTCAGTGCACTCAGCAGGTTTCTCCTCCTCAGCCTTTCACCCCTGTTGAGAGAGGCACTGCTGACATTTGCAAGTCTGATCTCTGTGTGATCACGGAATTAATTAATTGGCCACATTTTTGGCTTGTGGACTTTAAAATGTCAGATCCTCAGCTGTCTGTTTCTGCTAACGCTTAATACAGTGACTATATTTGTATAGAAAACCCTGTCTCCCATTAGTCTGATGTCGATTTCAGCTAGTATGTAATGTTTTGTGTAGTTATTAATTATGATGAACATATTAATTACGCAATACAACAAATGATTAATTAACATTTATGCTATATTATAAAATAACCTACTTTTAGTTTCTGTCTGTGTGCATGCATGTTTGTATATGTTTCTGTGTGTATGTCTTTAAGAGTGTAGAGGGAACGGACCTATTTGGCTATTGTAGTCTCATTTTCTGAAGAAGAAAACACAATTGATAGCCATCAAACAGTATGTTGCAATGTAATCCATATTCTACATACCATAATTAATTACGTTTTCTTATCAAGTGATTGGTATTGGTTGAAAACTTGGCCATGTCTCACTCTTGCACCGATGTCAGTGTTTGGAGTACTTTATTAAGTAGATTGGCCGATACGAGTAACGATCCAAGTACTACTCAATTAACAATCATTCAGGATCAAATTAAATGTTTTTTATTTAGTAAGACTACCTTGTTTTTCAGAAGAGTTCCATTGTTGTACACAAAATGTTCAAGAAAGTTTAGTTAACTTTTTGTCATTTTCTTAGTCTTTTCCATAATGTAAAGGCAGTAAATTTCTTTAATGAGTATAATTTAGATGCTACCTCAGTCATCTTGGGCATATTTCAAGCAGCGTTGCATTTTGGGTTCTAGCCTCATCCGCACTTTAACCCCAGCCTATTACCAAGGCATTACCCTAGGTTATTTGTTGCAAACATGCCATGACATCTACCTCCAGCCACCAGCTTCTGTCAGTATCCAGGACAGGATCTGTGTCCAGGGCCTTGAAGTGGTAACTTGATAGCAGCGCTACTTGATAGATGGCCCTGTGCAAGAGTGATGACAGCGGTAGCCTGTGTGACTGACACCGTGGCTATGACCATTACTCACTCTCTCTTGGTTGTTAGTTCTCTCCCACCTGCCCCCTTTCTACCTCCCTTTTCTGTTCAAATGGAGTGGATATCAGACGAGTGCTAAACCTACATGTCACAAGCGCAAACGCTGCCAAGGTACTGTAAAACACCATTTATTTTTATTCTACATTAGCTCTGCTAGCCTATGCCCTCTCTCCTTGTAGATCCTATCTCTCTGTGGAACGACATTTTCCCTTCTCTTGTGGCTCATAAATGGTAAATGGACTGCATTTATATAGCGCTTTTCACAGCTCGTAAGCACAAAGTGCTTTACAGAGATTGTCTCACATTCACCCATTCACAAACCATTGGCGGAGGCAGCCATACAAGGCGGCGCCAACCTGCTCAACGGGAGCAATTAGAGTTAGGTGTCTTGCTCAAGGACACTACAACAGATTTTTTTCCCCAGGAGGATGTGGACTCGAACCACCAACCTTCCGGTTGCTGGGCGAGGACTCTACCTCCTGAGCCACTGCCGCCTCAACCTATGAGCACAGCTCAATTAGAACTAGACCTGGGCTCAGTTAGAAATGGCTGTATAAAAATGTATCTAGGCTACTATCCCACTTCTCCATTACAGCCTAAACTGGGCCTAGTCATTAGAACCTCTCCCTCTGTACTGTGACCCAGAGTTGGGCCCTACCGCTACTGCTATTAATGCTTTTTGAGGAAACCTGCACATCTTACCCTCATCTATTTGCTAGGATAGTGAGTGGATAACACGGCTCACTCCATAGAGACGACCTGCAAGGGCCAGTCAGTCAGTTGGCCTATAGACAGTCACACCCCTCAAACCAATGGATCTGGGCTAAATAAGCTGGTCCTCAAAAAAGCCATCCTACTCTACCCCTGTTTATCTATCCAACCCTGTCTGCCCCCCTCTCTCTTCTCTTTGTTCCTCTCTCCTCCCCTCTGGCAGTATGACCACATCATTAATGAACTGCTATCCCCAGCTCCCGCACTAAGGAAACAACAAAGCTCTCTGTTGAGAGGCAAGCAGAAGCGGTGAGCTGAACAGAGGAGCCATTGAGCCCCTTTAGCATAGCACCCTAGCGTATTGCGCTGTGTAGAATCGGCCTCTTTGAGGTCCAGCACTGCCCTAGTTGCGGGTGCAGTGAACCCAATCAAAAATGCTGAATACAGAGGTCTAGATGTCTGTATCCTCATCTCATAGTAAATCCAATGTTGACCTAAAGCCTAGTATCCAAATCAGACCCCTACAGAGGCCTGTAAATTACAAAAGTTTATGGATCCCCTTGCATTACTTGGTGGTCTTCCAAGATGCCACATTAAAAGTAGTACACTTTATAATATGATCACACTAGTACAATCCATTGTCTGCCCCTACATGGTGTGTTGAAACCTTTTGAAGTTAGGAACATAGCTGAGATATTTGTCAGCCTCAGCCAAGCAAAGTGTGTAAGTGGTATCTTGTAACTCTCCCTTAGACAAATGGCACAGCCCCGAACCAGTATCATAACAATAGCCAGTTTTAGCACACTGTATCTGTGATTAATGCGAGGAAAGGAGCTTTGCTCTTTCATCTCTTCTTCCCCCTCCTTTCCCTGCTCTGTGCTTCCTGCATCTTCCCCGATCTCTTTCTGTCTCTCACACACCATTTCCCTGTTTCTCTGTTCCTTCAACAGTTCATCCTGTCCCTCCCCACTCTGTCGCTTCCTCTTTCTCTCATTCCTCCCTTTTTTAACCCTCTCTGTCCTCCTGTGTCCCTCTGTTATTCTCCGGGGCAGTGTTGGAAAAACTCCCTCAGTAAACCTCTTAACCTTTTGTGGTGGACTGACAGATCCTCTACACACTTTGATTCCCCCACCCCCCACCCCACCCTCCTTTCCCTTCCTTTTGCAGCTCTGCACTGCCTTTCATTGTAAAACAGGATGTGTCTTTGTACCACCTGTTAGCATAATTCCATCTTGCTGGCTACATTTTCACCTATCCCAGCTAGCTTACATTCAGTATTGATATAGCTGGAGAAGTTCCAATTATTTCCTACTCCAATCGGTTTCAAAGACCTGTTTTACAGTGGATTCAAGACTACAGGTATAGCTCAACAGTCTGAAGTGGCTCCGTCCGTCTCCACATAAATTTTCCTGTATGACAAAGTGTACAGGTCTCATGGCATCTGCCATCTTGCTTTTCTCCTCTCCTCTCCTGTGTCTTCACTTGTGAGTGCATAATGAAGGAGAGTAGATGAGGAAAGGAGGCCACTTTAAACTGATTGAGATTCATCCCTAACTGGATGGTGAAAGGTGCTCTTCTCCTTGGAAGAGTTGATTATACTCCCTTGCTGCTGTAGAGTTGTACAATGATGTACTGTTTTGTGGTAGCATGTGTTTCTTTTGCTGTGGTTTCCTTTGAGGATCTGCAATGATAAATGAAAACGTGTGACTGAGGTATCTGCAAATACTACCAAATCTTTCCCCTCAGGTTCTCCAGTGTATTTGAAGTCAATGGACATCAACGTAATTTTTAGTATTTGTCTGGGACAAAACTAGTCCCAAATCCTAAATCATTCCAAGTGTCAGGGCTGAGTGGCGATGCAGGAACTACAGCTCCCTACCTACCACTCACACTTCTCTAATGAAGAGATTAGCCTAGACCAGGCCACAGAGGCCGAGCTTAACTCCACCATGTGACGGACACACGCACGCACACCATGAGGGTTTCGTCTAACTGTTGATATGCCTCCTGTTTTATTAATATAAATGGGGATTAGAAAGAGAGAAAGCTGAACTTAAAAGGAAATAGTTTGCTATACCCCTTGCTCATTTCTGCCCTACAGGCCTGGTTAAAAAATTTGTTAGCAGGGAATATCTGAGTGCCTGTCAGCGCAGGCTGTTGCATTAGCACTAATCTTGAAATGATCAGAAGAAAAGAGCGGTTGAGAGGATGCACAGGCGTGACACTTGTATTAAGTGATTCCCTGGTCCTTTTCTCTCTCTCTCTCTATGAAAGGCACATATGTACAGAAGACATATTCAGAGATTCTTTGGTTCACAGTGTGCTTTTTGAAGCACAAAAATAATAAAAATATAAAATTTTCTGTTCTACATTTACATTTTCCACAGTCAATATGTCACAATAATACTCCCAAGTTTCAAGCTAGCAAAAAAGTAATCTGGAACATTCCACCTCTCCCTCTGAATACTTTGCCCTGCTCTTTAGGGTTTTTAATCCCCTGACTGGTTCTGAGCAGCACAAAGAACCATGACTGTGCACTGGACCAACGCCAAAGTCTTCTGCCCACCTCATCCAGATTAATTTGACTGCGTAGGACATTAAAGGACAAGCTGCAGGGATAGAAATTGCTCACTCAAGTCAACCAGTTTCATTTATCGTTTCTCTTTTCTGTAGCAAATAGTGTCTCCTCTCTAGCCATACCTCTGCTCTTACTTGCCCTAGTCACTGCATCTCAAATTGACACATCAAGCTGGAGAAATATTAAATTAGAAGTGAAAAGGAATTTACATGACATTACATCTCAAATGCAGAACTATCTACAATCCACCCCAGAATAATGATACCCAAGCAGGATGGACAAGCAAGAGCTGAAATATGCAGACATATTGTGTGATTATGTGATGTGTTTTTCTGATTATGCTGCAGATCAATGCCCTGGACTGCATTTGATTGAGCTGTTTGACTGGATTGATACTAGACTTTTGCTATATTGTATTGTATTCAAGATGTTGACACCTGAGTACAGTTCTAATGATGTGTTCAATCTCTCTCTACCTTTACTCATGGTTTCTCCTTTCTGCCCCTGATTTTTAATCAGTCTGGATTTTTTCAGTCAACCTATTTCTCTCACGCTTTTTTTCCTTTTCCTGATTTGCCCTTCTCTCTGTCAAACTTTCATCACCATCTGCCAATGTCTTCCTCTCTTTCCTCTATCTATTCATTCGTTCACTCCTCTGTCACTGCCCCCTTTCAGCGATCTACAGTCTGAAGTTGAGTCGAACCCATGTTGACTGGCACAGTGTGGAGGAAGTATATCTCTACAGCGATGCCACCACTTCCAAAATTGCACGCACAGTCACCCAGAAACTGGGCTTCTCCAAAGGTCAGCAATCACCTACTGTCATCTTCCCAGAATATGCTATGCAATATAATATCAAGTTACCTTGCTCTGATTCCAAATTAGATAAATGGATGATACAATTAGAACAGTATATGGTTTGAATGCTATAATTTGTTATCATTCAGTAACTGATTGAACGTGGCTGGGTACAGTCCAATCTGTTAATTGGATTAGCCCAGAAAAACCATCTGGCATTTTCAGGCTATGTTCAAGCAAACACCCAAAAGTAATTGAAAATATTGCAATTAGAGTTTGACCCCAGATCTGATGGTTTGATCTATATGGATCACTCCAATCTGATCTACAATCTCCCGGCTCAACAGCACATTTTCATCCCCTGCTCACAGATTAAGAGGAGGATCTGGCATTGGTTATCTCAATCTCCCCAGACACACAAATGCTCAGTGAGGGGAAATCTCCTTAGTGCTGCCCAGACAGCATCAAATCCCATTGGCTCCCATCGCTTTGGCACAGCACATGACTGGACTGGACTGTAGATTCTAAATAAGGACGTGTGCTCAGCCCTGTAGGCACAGTACAGCTGCAGTCACAGCAGGAGGCCTAGTCTCACCTACTGGCTCCTTTGGACTCAGAACAGCACGTTACTTAAACACCATCACTCATCTTTATTTATTTTAGCCTACAGAGAAGAAATATGTTTATTTTGCACCTAGAAAAGCTTATAATGCTTTGGTGAAAGGACAATATTGTACAGGCAAACTTTATTTAGTAATGATTCTCCCAATCCTGTCTTCTCTCCTCTCCCAGCCTCCAGCAGTGGAACACGGCTCCATCGAGGTTATGTGGAGGAAGCCTCCCTGGAGGACAGGCCCCCTCAGACTACACACATTGTCTTTGTGGTCCACGGCATTGGGCAGAAGATGGACCAGGGACGCATCATTAAAAACACTGGAATGTGAGTGGCAGCATAGTCCCTCATTTAATTAGAGGCAGATGATTTGAATTGAGGATTTGCCTGTATGCATGTTGTTGTCTCCACTTTGCATGTCCTTGAGGCCGTAGTCTTTTCACTCTTTTTTCCACCTCCATTAAAGTCTGTGATGAGGGTTAAGGCATGCTTATAAAGGAGAACTTCTAGAATCCCTTTTAGTTCTGATATAACTGTGTGCTGTTGGTCTGCTCTGTTTCCACCTTTTTATTTACACGCTGACCAAATCAGATCAGAGTTAATGCAAGCACATGGTAACAAAGATCTATCTGGAATGCAAAGTAGCCATATACTTAGAGTTGACATATTGACGGGTTATGCAGAAATACATGACAAATTCATCACTCGAGCCAGAATGGACATGATGTTTCTTTCCTCTCTGTTCCTTCTGTATCTTTTCCAAACTCTTCCTGTCACTCACATTCTGTGTTTCTCTCTGGCTTTTGCAACAACTCATTTCTCCCCCCGCTCTGTTTCACTTCTTCTCGCTCTGTATCTCTCTCTCTGTCTCTCTCACCACATGCACACAACTCTTAATACTATCTTGTTTCTGTCAAAATATAAATGGTTAAGGATTGTACTACAGAGATTTTTGCCCGTTCACGTGTGTTCCTTTCCCTGCCCTGAGTGCCCTCCTGACCTTGCTCATACCGCATGTTTAAAATGTTTTCTACTAATGAGCAGTGTTAGATATAGTCCTGACAAACAGGTTCTTCTGATCACACTGGCCGACATTTACGGAATGCACAACTACATTCACAGAGAACTAATCACTTGTGCATCAGTTCGTTCTCCTCCCCTCCCTCTCTCTCCATCTATCGCTCACTCCCCTTGTCCTCTCCTGCTGTTCTCTCTTTCTTTCTCAAAAGGCTGACCTTTTTAATGAACTCTCCCAATAGGAGATAATTGACTTGTGTAGAATCCACAGGCTTTTAGCGAGGGTGTTACAATGACAGGGCAAGACACACACTACTATCTTTAGAAACATGACAAAGCAAGAAGTTATTCAAAGTATCTCTGTCTGTCTGAGCAGTAATATAATGATTAAGTCTCATTGCAGCTCATCAGTACATTGACGTAAAAATCAATGCTGGTCACTGTTACTTAAGCTAGGTGCGGTCGTTTTGTGTATGTATGTCTTTATATGCATGTGTGTGCTTGTGTGGAGTTCTTCACATAAAGATCAGCTGACCAAAGCTGTACATGTAAGGCTATATCTGGCCATCTAAATGGCCCAACTGTGCTAGCCGTGGTCCATGGACACTACAGGCAGTAGTACAGAACATGCAGAGCAGAGCCATGCGTGTCTCTGTGTTACAAGGTTATAATAATAATAAATTAAGTTTGTATCGCGCTTTTCATCTGCTGAGACAAATCTCGAAGCGCTTCACAAGTAAAGAGACTATGATAAGAGAATGAAATAAAATAAAAAAGATAAAGGGGAATAAAACAAGGGTTGGCCACTAACAGAAGGCCTGCCGATAAAAAAGGGGTTTAAGGCCCATTTTAAAAGCCTCGATGGAAGGGGCAGTTCTGAGGTAGTCCCCACAGGTGTGGGGAAAAAGAGCAGAAGGCTCGATCTCCCATCGTCCGGAGACGTGTAGGGGGGATGTGGAGCGGGGGCGAATGGCTGGAGCGGAGGGAGCGTGAGGGTTTGTGGGTGGTAATGAGGTCACTGGGGCTTTTGCCATTAAAGGCTTTGTAAGTCAGGAGGAGGACTTGGAACTGGATCCTGTAATGGACCGGGAGCCAGTGGAGTTGGGCGAGTATGGGGGTTATATGGGCTGACTTTTTTTGAACTGGTGAGGACTCTGGCAGTGCTGTTCTGGATGAGTTGTAGACAGTTGATAGATTTGGTTGGGAGGCCGGAGAGAAGTGCATTGCTATAATCAATTCGGGATAAGATTAGTGCATGGACCAGTTGGTTAGCATCTGGCCACTGCCAAGGGCTTAGGCCAGCTAAGCAGGTAAAGTAGACCAAGTCAGGCTGAAGTTCACTTTAAGCCTCACTCCCAGCTCCCTGTGGATTACAGGCTACACACAGCCCCAAGAGGAAAGATCAACCAGATCCCTGTTTAGTTTTTTTACCCACAGAACTTGAATTAATTCAAGTTCAGTGCCTCTCTCTCTCTCTCTCTCTTTCTCTCTCTCTCGCACTCTCTCTCTCTCGCACTCTCTCGCATTCTTTTTACCTTTAACCTGTATGTCATAGCTCCTATTCCCTCTCTCTGCTATCTATGTCTAAGCACCACTCAGAAGTTGCACTACTTCCCATTCTCAGCCTATCCCTGTTGCCGTCTTCCCACCCTGTCATCCTCTGCTTTTCCATTAGCTTACTATCTAGCCTGTTTTGGATATGAGGCACTCCAGCCTATTTGCTTTAAAGTTGAGTAAGTAAATGTGAGACTACTCACTGCCCAATTAATGCCAACCTAAAAGCTAGAGAAGCCTTGTGGGTGCAGCACAGAAAGCTCTGGAAAGCTGTGCTCAACCTTCAGAGCATTAAAGTTCCCTTGCAGACACACTATCCTGCAGATAGTCCTATCAGAGCCTGCATTAGGTGCCCTAGTCACAGACCAGTTCACCTAAAAGCCACTCTCCACCTCCATTTTCCCGTGTCAACAGCTGCCACTCTATATCTCTCTTTGTGTATTTAGTGTGTCCTGCGAGGTAATGCTACTCCACATAGGACTAGTTGCAGTGCAGCCATTGTGTTGTGTGTGTACTGTAGGAGGAAAGCTGGTGCATCATTGATCAGTAAAATGGACGTCATTCCTCTCCTCCTGACAGTCATTAAAGCCTGTGAGAGAAAGAAAGCAACACAGACTCCCTTGTTGACCTGTAGCAGGGGGGAAGTGGAGGGATGTTACTCATGCACTCCGGACAAAAGCCCAGAGAGCAAAAGCATTTCATAAAGCAATAAAGATACCATGGACATACACCTACGTTATCGAGGAAATATGAGCAGTAAATATGTTTTTTACCTTACCTAGAACATAATTTGTTTGTCTCTTCAAAGGCAAAAACAAAAAGGCATGGTCAGTATTTGTATACAATAATGTCCTCATATATGTTCTCTCTCCATATGTGTGTGTTCAGGCTGAGGGAGGGGGTGAGGAAGATGGAGGAGAAACACTTTTCCGAACACAATGACGAGCATGTGGAGTTCCTGCCTGTAGAGTGGCGCTCCAAACTGGCACTGGATGGAGGTTGGTGTGTGTGTATATGTGTGTATGTGTGCGTGCGTATGTTTATGTCTGTTTGTTTGTTTGTTTGTTTGGCCAAGTAGCTTTGGTAGACGTTAGTGTGCTTTGTCCTTATGTGTGTGTGTCCTGTGTTACAGTGTGTCAATGTGTCCTATCCCAATGTGTATAACTGAGTGAGCAGAGCTGTAAGCATCCATTATAGGATTTACAAGGTGATTTAATGGCCTGGACAGTTTAGGTCAGGTTTTTGGATCCGTAGGCAACAGTAACTCCATGACCTGTCTTAAACATGTTCATTTGTCTGGATATAGACCAAGATCTGTAATTATTTGCAAGTGGAAATGTCTGTAACTGTATGAGTATGAAGCAGGGTGTTGCTGAAAAAGAGCACATGGGCTCACCAACTCTTAGCCAGGTGAAGAAAAACGAGTTCATTTGGCTATGTAAAGAATATTAAATCTCACAAATATGCCTCTGGGGACCTTTTTGAACAGCCAAGTGCTTTGATTCCACAGATTAATAAATACAAGAACATGCAACATTAAATTTGTATTGTGTCCTGTGATATTGCTGGTATGTTTCCCTAGATACGGTAGACTCGATCACACCAGACAAAGTGAGAGGACTGAGAGACCTTCTCAACAGCAGTGCCATGGACATCATGTACTACACCAGTCCCCTTTACCGGGATGAGGTGAGACACACACATGCACTATGAGAATGTGATCCCGTGGATAAACGTTTGTAGGAGTGTTCAAGGCTTCCAGAAACCATCTGACTTCTCTGTGACACACTGTTTCTCTTTTTAAAACACTTCCATTTCCCGTCTCTCTAGATTACCAAGGGCCTAACTCAGGAGCTAAACCGACTCTACTCGCTTTTCTGCTCGCGGAATCCAGAGTTTCAGGAAAGGGGAGGCAAGGTGTCCATTGTGTCCCATTCCCTTGGCTGCGTCATCGCCTTTGACATCATGACGGGCTGGGACCCTGTGCGCTTCTCTCTGCAGGAGCACCACGCCGTGGAAGAGGAGCTGGACCTGCACTTGATCTCCTATGAGGAGAGGCACCTGCTAGAGCAGCTGCAGCTCACAAGGAATAGGTAGGGCTGGCAATATTGGGGGGGACACATCCCCCCCAATATTCAAATATGCTCAAAATGTCCCCCCCAATATATTGATATAAAAAATATATTTTAAAAAATTGCTATGCTACGCCAGGCAACCACGCACCGCCGTCCCAAATAATCATTAGCAAATGTAATCATAATCATAACTAAACTTAACAAATTGCCATTATTATTACTACCGGTTCTAGTATTACGTACTGCAGTTCTGCGTGTGGTTTGTCCAAGTGGTGTTGCCGTACCCCAGCAGAAGCCGTTGCTCGACTGCTGTGGGTAGGTACAATGTCAAACACTGTACCAAAGATACTCTATTTCATTACTTTCGAATGTATTAAAAAGTGGAAAACTAGAATGTAATATGAGTGTTACGTAGGCTATATCACTGTCGATTGTGATCGTTTTTGTAACGTGTTATGAAAATTATAATTTTATGAATGGTTATTGTCTCGCAATGTCATGCTAAATTCCTGTCAGAATGTTAGCTAGCTAGCATACATTGTTATTGTAGTTTTA
>OMLI01087384.1:0-10586 GCA_900302605.1 Rondeletia loricata
GATCTCTTGAGGCTAGCCCTAATGTTAACCTGATTAGTTTGTTCTGGGAAACCTGCAATTTCTCCTTTAAAACTTTGGTCAGACCACCGTACCAAAAACAGATTGCATAATCAAAGCAACAAGAAACAAGTGAGTTGGCTATTATACGAAGACTGGCTGAGTCCAAAAACTGAGCTTTTCTGGCCAGAAATTTTGTTCTGCCATTCACCTTGCTCATGGTCTTTACAGCCATAGATTCACCTCCCAGGCTGCTGTCTAAATAGCAACCTAGGTAGCTAATTGAGGTCTGGACCTCAAGGTCGATGTTAGGCGAGACCAGTTTGCGTAGCCTAGGTTGGGAACCAAATATGACATATATTCAGTTTTGGCCATGTGAAGAGATAATTTGTTGTCAGTGAGCCAAGACTTGATTTTAGTGTGTGTGTGTGTGTGTGTGTGTGTGTGTGTGTGTGTGTGTGTGTGTGTGTGTGTGTGTGTGTGTGTGTGTGTGTGTAACTGTAGAAAGTAAGCTTAATATGCATTCTCTTTCTCTCTCATTTTTCTCTCAATACTCAACCCATAAGCCTTACATTTTCCCACCACTGACATTAACCCTCTGTCCTCCAGATGAGCGGGTAGAGAACTGGCCGATGATGTCATCTCCCTTCCCCACTCTGGCCATCAGCTGCTTGTACCTGCTCGTCCTGTGGGCGGGGCCTAGATACATGCAGGACCGCCAGCCCTATACGCTCAGGAAGACCCTCATAGTCTACAACTTCAGCATGGTGGTCCTCAACTTCTACATCGCCAAAGAGGTAGGTGCCACAGCAGATTCAGACTTGGAAGGACACAGATGTAGTTAGATGCACACATATGCAATGCACATGCATGCATGCTCACGCGGACATATACTGTAGTTTTCATCTGTCAGAAGGCTAAAGGAATGACTGGGCAACCACTTTATTGAGAAAGAGTATATGTTTTGTTGTGATACAGTATAACTACTAATTCTACTTCACAGCATCTAAGAAAGAATAAGATGTAGCAGCTGCTGCAGAATGCAGAATAAGTGCAGGATAGATGCATGATGAGTGACTCCTATGATGGCAATCACTAGGCTTCCTGAAATGTCCAATAGCTCACAGTTTCTTTTAACAATTTGACAGAGGCTGTCCTCAAAATTGAGAGTCGCTATTAGCAGAACATGAATCCCTGAAAAGAACTTGGATACTTCATTTGAAGTAACTTCTGTTTCATCTTGTTCTTCACTTCTTATCAGAAAACAAAATATGAGTGTAGCAAGTATCATTTTCTATTTGCACCCTCCTTGTTTGAAAAGGAATGAACAGGTATTACTTGTATTCACTGCAATAGTTGTTGCTGTGTTCCAGTTGGAGTGAAGAAATCTAAAAAAAATGATCTCCCTTGGTTCTCGCCTGACTGTGTTGTTTCCTTCTCCTCATCAGCTACTACTAGGCTCCAGAGCAGCCGGGTACAGCTACCTCTGTCAGCCCGTCAACTACTCCAATGATGTCAATGAAGTCAGGGTGAGCCCCCTCCAACACACACACCATCCCACATAACACACGACGCATGCACGCACACACATGCACACACAATTACAGTATATGGTTACCTCAGTGCAAAAGTATGGATTTGAATTCTGGAAAAATAGTGTTAGTTTGCCAAACAATGCACAACTATCACTAATGGGACATGGATGAGAGGGGTTTTCTAGATCCATACATTGTCAAAGCTTTGAGGCCCACTGGGATGAACAGTGCTGTAATCCTATTGTTGAGGTTAAGAAGATCACTATTTATGGAGAGAGGAGAAAGAGTTAGAAGTTCATCTATCTAGCGATTTTAGGACCAAGAGGGTGTGGCCTAAACTCAGAGAGGTGGGCATGATTGGTCTCACCACCCTAAAACCCCACCCTTATCTCCACCTTCTGGCTTTGCTTTCATGATGGCATCACTAAGGGATAAGAAATACCACAGCACCATGGCTTAGAGAGCTGCTGGGTGTGCTATGTGTGTGTGTGCATGTGTGTGTGTGCATGTGTGTATGTGTGTGTGCCCGCTTGTGCCTGTGCACGTGTGCGTGTCAGTAGGAGACAGGTTAAATAAAAGACGCGAGCCTTGAGTCAAAAAGGAGATCAAAGTAAATACTAACAAATTGTTCCAAACAAAGTTTACCAAAAAGTGGGCCAAAATGACCATAACAGGAAGGTAGTGGTGCAAAATTCCAAAAGGGGGGCAAACGTGTTTCTGCTACAGTCTCCTCAGTGTCGTTGCTCTGTGTGTCGCTGTTATTTACAATCGAGCCGTCTTCACCATTGGTGCTGTTGTCTTCCACGGAGCTGCTTGTTTGGGCCTCTTTGGGACTCAGGCTGCTACTGAGTGCTACACGATTTGTGGAATGACTGGTCCCCCAGACAGACTGGCAAAGTTCAAAATAGGTCCAGCTGATTCTGTTGTTGACACTTTTATTGTGGAGATCGTGCAATTTAAGACATTTCATCCTGAGCGTTTTCAGTTTGCTAATCACCTGAGCTTTTCTCCTGTGTATCCGGCGTATCCAGGCTGGTTATTTTGTCATAAACAACCAAGTCTCTAACTATCCCTGAGAGCTGCTGGCTAATCTCTTGAGGAGCTCTCTTATTTCCACATCTGTCCAATTAGACATTTTTGCCAATCCTTTGTCACAAGAGCTACAGTGGTTCCCTCCTACATGTGGTCTTTACACGGCACAGCCGGTGCGGAATAAACTTGTCACCTCCTTGAGAACTTTGTGATTAGCTCACACAGTTCGACAACAGAGCGTCCTACGTCAGAACGTCCTAACGTTGTGCGTGTTTGTACCATTAATGTTATGGCATTGTTCACACATACGGTCGATACGGAACTTTACCAGAAATGTTACATCTTGAACTGATTTGACGACATTTCGACACCGGCTCCTATTCACCCCTGTGCCATTACATTTACGGAACAGGCTGCATGTGTGAAAGGGGCTTGTGTGTCAGACAGGGAGAAATAAAGAAGGGTTCAAGAGGATAACACACAGAGAGTTATTTGTTTGACCAGCACAACACATGTTGTGTTGGGACAGTGGGATATCTTCCAGTGAGTCTACATGGTTGTGTTTGGCTCCCAAATCTCTTAACATGATAAGGTATCTGCACAAATGATTACCAGCAAAAGATGGGTTTCAGGCAGTTGGCACAAAGTGGGCCAGTATACACAGTTCAAGTGTAGAGTGACCAAGTACTTCTTATTAACCTAATCTATGTCTTCCAATGGCTCAGTTTCCTATGACATGGATATTACTTATTATAACTTACTTATTATGCACCAAGCTTGATGCTTTACTTTCCCTTGAAACTTGGTAACCAGCTTGCAACAAACTTGAGCATGTAGCTTTCTGTTGTAGTCTCTTGTTCTTTTCAGTTAGGCCTTGTTCACAAATGTCAAAATCAAAACAGGTCTCTGCAGTAGAATAAATTATATATGTGTCACTTTTGCCGACTGTCCTCCAGGCTGGGAATGAGGCAAAGGCTGGAAAAGGTTGAAAAGGACCTCAGCAGGACCTTAGGGACCCTTAAGTGATTGCAACCTGTTGTAGGAGTGTGTTCTGCTGTGTCTGCTTTTGTTATGTGTTTGTGAAAGTGTGTGATGGAGAGATCGGTGTGTGTTTCTATGCATTTGATAAAATAACTCCCCAACCTTTGCTGTACACAAAACTCAACTGGGCATCCACAGTTTTAAAGCTGTTCCCTATGAAAGATGTTCTCACTTATGGCAGTGTTAGTGTCAAAGATCCAAAGCAGCGAGCAGAGATAACTCACTCCATCCCCGTTTTTGTGTCTTCAGATAGCATCTGCTCTTTGGTGGTACTACATCTCCAAGGGAGTGGAATTCCTGGATACAGTCTTCTTCATCCTGAGGAAGAAGTTCAACCAGGTCAGCTTCCTCCACGTCTACCACCACTGCACCATGTTCATTCTTTGGTGGATTGGCATCAAATGGGTCCCCGGTGGACAGTGTGAGTAAACAGTTGGGAAAGGGTGTGTGTGTGGTTCAGAGGTTGTGTTGGGACAGTGGGATATCTTGACGGGATGTACACATTCAGTGTGCAGCTGTGCGTGAGTGAGTTTTGACATCGTCCAAATGTTGAATGCACCAAGTTAACCTTCTCTTTGTGCTTGAATCCTCTTACTCTTACCCCTGAAGCACTGACATACAGTAGCACGCTAGCCTTTCATAAGTGTCACGACCCCTGTCACATCTAACTCAGATTTAACCCCTTTAACCTTTCCACAGCTTTTTTTGGTGCGACCATCAACTCTTCCATCCACGTCCTCATGTATGGGTACTACGGCCTGGCAGCCTTGGGACCTCAGATGCAGAAGTACCTCTGGTGGAAGAAATACCTCACCATCATTCAGATGGTAGGAATCCCTTTATGGTTATATTTTTGTAAAATAGTTCTATATAATTGCATTGATGTGTTTTGGCTGCCATGGCCCACCCAGCATGTCAATTTGAAAAAACAAAAAGCTTTTGGGTGGTTTACGTGCAGAATCACCAACGCAGAACTATAAATGCTCTCACTGCCGTAGACGGCGACACTTTGACGCAGAAGTATATCTTAGCCTTTAATTACTTACCTACTAAAAGTCTTCTTACTAGAAGCACATGTTGTTTCCTTGTATATTCTACAAGGTCATTGATTGTTAATTGCTGTAAACTAAATGTGCACACGTTTTCCGTGTTCAACAGATCCAGTTCCACGTGACCATCGGCCACACTGGCCACTCCCTCTACACAGGCTGTCCTTTCCCTGCCTGGATGCAGTGGGCTCTGATTGGCTACGCCGTCACCTTCATCATCCTGTTCGCCAACTTCTACTACCATGCTTACCGAGGCAAACCAGCCTCCGCCCAGAAGGGAGGCAAACCCATCACAAACGGCATCTCTATGGCAACCAACGGTCATAGCAAAGTGGAAGAAGTGGAGGATAACGGAAGGAGGCAAAAGAAGGGAAGAGTGAAAAGGGAGTAAAGAAGGAAGAGGGCTTGCCTCTCAACAAACAACAAGAAGACAGTTGTGTTAAGGAGGGAGGGGTGGGAAGGGTCAAAGAGAAAGGTTCAAACGCCAGACGCGTCTCCACCATTCCTGCAAATAATGTAGGAGGATGTGATTTGTGACCAACTTCAAAAGGTGAAGGGGTAGCAGTGTGTGTATGTTGGTGTGTCTATAATGGGTTTTGGTTAGGGAAGGGCATGTGACAGGGGTGTTGGTTGTCTCCACAACAGTTCTTTTTTACAACAAGAAAACAAAAATGCTGATCACGTAAGCTCTGTGCACTTCTGTCTAATGGTGTTTTGGACCATAATAGGACCAAAACACTATCACAGGGACCCACAAACTGCTCAGCGTCCACTACCTTAACCAGAATTCACCTCCATCTTTTGTACTCTGGATTCCAATATTGTTTTAACTAAAAGCTTAAATAGTCATTGATGCTGATTTATTTTCTAGTGCTTTAAAAGAGTTTTTATTAATTTAACTATTAACAGCAAAAGAATATGCAGAAGTTTATACCAAAGATGGTTATTTTTTTGTTGTTGGTTGGGGGAAATACTTGTTGACTTAGAGTTGAACACGGTTGTAGGTAAGTGAGAAGTTGCTATACGAAGACTGCCAGTTACTGTTTTTGACTACCCAGAATACAAAGGTTTAAAAAACAGTTGTCCTTCATCTACACCACCCACCTGTTCAAATATGTCCATCTTTTACTGTCTCAAACTGACTTAACTGTGCTGCAGTTCAGGAATAACATCTTGTTTTGTTTGTATTCGTGGTGAATTAAAAACGTGTTTTAAAATGTGTGGGGGGGGGGACAATAGATTTTTTTAGTATTTAAGAAAGTTTGTGGGTATATTTGTTATATTTTTTTTTGTTTTGTGGGTCCTCATGATTTATTTCTTTTTGCTGTGCAGTGTAGCCAAGGTGCATGTGTCTGAGAGGGAAGTTCAGCTCAATAGTGTCTCACTGCCACGTAGGACTGAAGGGAAAACTCAAGAAAACAACAGTATTTTCAATGTTTTATTATTAAAATGAAACCCACACAGCTTCTGGCTGCAGATATAATGGAAATAAAGAGGATGCCGGCACCCCAAATTGTTTGTGCATGCGCTTGTGTTTGTGTCTGTGTTGGTGCGTGTAGTAGTGTGTGTATGTGTGCATAGGCCTGAGCGCACACAATCATATACAGCACTGCATGCATTTGCAAAAACCATTGGAATCCAATCACATTAGTGCTAAAACAATGTTGTGCTCTACATATGGGATGAAGATGTCACCCATCAAGAGTTAGATCTACTCTGTGGCCATAAGGGGCTGAAGCCTTCCCTACCCCCATCTTTCCAGTTCCTTTTCTATAATCATTCGCCTACTTCCATCATCCCCCTCTCCCTTCGATCCCTGGATCCATAGGATGGAGAAGGCTCCTAGGTGTGTGTGAGAGAGGAAGAGGGCCTGTGTCTTTGGCCTGTCCAGACAGATCTGCCCTAATCTTTGGGGGTAAATTGGCTTTAGCTGCAAAAGAGCTTATTTCCACGTCAGTCCACAGAAAATCAGGTCACTGGAAGAGGAGCCTTCACTAATCTCCCATCAGGTTGCTACTGTAACTCTCAAACTGTATGGATAAGTTTAACATTTGCCTAAGGTATATTGTAGATATATAGTATGAATGTACTTCGATATACGTTTTAGGAAATTATATAGACATAAGACTAGATTAATACAAATCTTGAGCTCTCATGATTGGATAGCTGTTAAAAGACAATAAACGTGCACAGCATGTCCACATGATAAAAGACACACAAAAGATCTGCACTTTCTGGCACCATATGTTAGCATATAGAGATGATTTTCACAAGAAGCACCCAAGTGACATCAGTGCGCCTAATTTGATATCTAGCCTCTTTTCAGTACCTTATTCCTCCCTCTCATTGACATTTTTTCCCACACACTCCATCTATTTCTTTGTTACTCTGAAACAAACACGGCCTTCACTCATCGTTCTTTCACCATAACACATCTTCTATTCACTAATGGAATCCATTAAATTATTCATCCACTACCCTTTTCCTGCTTTCCAAGCACTTCATATTATACCCATTCAGTTTGTCTTAACATCCCGGGCCACGATATATTTTCCATGCCTAGTACAGGCTTTCAGGTATGTTTTTCCTTTTGCATTTCTTCCTCTCGTACAAAGAGTCATACGCAATTTCCCCTCATAGTTCCTTCCTCTCCTCACCAACTCACACACTTTTTCACTTCTTTCTCCCTCCATCCCACCCACACTGATTTGCACTCATCTCTCTCCTTGCAACCATGGAAACAGGGTGGCGGAAAGGATGTAGGGAGGACTAATGATGTAGATATGAGTGAGAGAGAGAGACGGGATGAGATGAGTGAGTATGAGGTGTATTTGTCCTCCTTAGGGACACAGAAGGATCTATGCCAAGGACTAAGAGGATTGCAGGAGGCCAAGGCTTTTCTATCAGAGGCATTTAGCACAGGTCACTATAACCTGCAACCCTGCCAGCACAGAAACATGCACTTAGGCACAGATGTAAGGACCAGATTAACTAGTATGCTCTTTACACTATGGCATTGTATAGTAGTTTTAAGTAGACACACCCACCCCCTGCTCTCTCAGGAAAACGATTGAAGTATGAAACAACTTGCTGATTCCCAACCGAACACACACACACACACACACACACACACTACTCTTATGCTACCTTTGATAATGTGGCACAAATCCAAACATATGGGAATAGCTTTTGTCAGTTGACCCCATGACCCACCCATAGACCGTAGTCATCTGAGCGGGTCAGTCTGTTGCAGAGAGAAGGGGCAGTTTGCAGGGGTTAAGCCCAGGGGCCGACCCGTCATTCACTCATCTCATTAGCAATTATATGACTAAGGAGCTCGTTCTAGGCTAACAGAGTCGACACAGTCAGCGTTTTACTGGCTCTCCGTCTGTGTGGTACAGATGGTTGCCTTCAAGGCCCATGTTGGGTCTGTTTATGTGTGGAGAGCACCCTCTGGTGGCCGCAATATTTATTACATGTGCGTCCAAAAGCCTAGGTGGGTGAGGGGTCAAATGACTGCTGGCAAGAGAAGGTAGTGGGCACATCTGTGTTTTCATGTTAGACTCGATATCACCAAGCGAGAAACAAGGAGGGGAATGTTATTCCACTTTGTGTAAAATATTTTTAATAAATAAATACATGTGGCCTATTCATCTAAATGAGGTATTCCTAATCACATAGCCTACAATCCAAGCTAAGGCATAATAGGCTATTACTAAACTGACAGGCAAGAGAGACAGAGAGAGAGGGGGAGAGAGAGAGAGAGAGAGAGAGAATATATATTGCATATATATTGATATTTTGACCTAATGTCACCTATAATAATAAATAATAAATACGTTTTTATCATTTGAAGGATGATTGGGTAGACTTAGTTCACTAGGCTGCTGCCTTATGAAAATACGACTTACACATACACTAACGCTTCAGTTCAGCTTTTGAATTCTTTCCTGCTGGGGCAGAAAGGCATCTGATTCAGCACGTAGGCCATGTGACACTAAACCAATACAAACTCAGTTCTTTGGCTGCTACGAAGCTCAGCCCTCAAACTGTCTTTGTGCAGCAAATACAGGCAAGCGCACCGCTATGTAGCTCGACAGGAGAAACACTGGCTTCTGGGTATTCAGTTAATTCAGCCTCACACTGATATCATGTTAGAGACGAAGACGACCTGGGGAGAAAAGATGCACTGCGTAATCATTAGCAAGTGTTACAGTTACAGTTGTCATGCATTCGTCCGCCTGTCAGACTCAATACCACAAATCCTGAGCCTGGCAGCTTGACAGACAGCTGTGCTAATTCAAAGCTAGTGTGTATTTTAAAGGAACAGTCTGTGACATTTTCTTTTAAGTAAATGGCAATTTTGCTACTTTATTGACGATTTATATCACACAGTACTGATTCAATCTATACCCAGCTCATGAACGCTTTTACAGTTGCTGTTCGAAACACCCGGCGTCAGGTAGGACTTTCCCGGGAGAAATCCACTGGCGCACAGGAAGTGATGCGTTTTACGTTTCCAGCAGCAGCAACAGCGGTTTGTTTGGAATAAACAGAAGAAGAACTGGGTAGTTAGCATGAGCAGAGATAGCCAGCATGGCTGAACAGACAAAGAAAAGAGCGCCACCTACAGGAACTCAAACTTAATTAACAGAAAATCCAGGTGATCTCTGGGAAATGCAGTGCAGAAACACCACAGCAATGAGCAGATTACGTGGATTACCACTTTAAAAGATTATTTTCTTAAGACATTTCCACTTTAGTAGACAGAATGCAGAGGAGGATGACAGGAAGTGGCTGACATCATGTGACAAAGGTTATGATCCTGATTCAAACCCAATGTAGAACTTGGCATGCAGCTTATCTTCCAGGAAACACCAAAGAAGTGTCTAACCGACGTCTTAAATTCTGTTTCATCAGCACAACCATGACACACTTACGGCTGAATAATGCTTACTACAAGGCAGCTAAACTGCTGCCCTTAGCTGTACACCACAAGAACCACACACACACACACACACACACACACCTCGAGGCCTCTCTCCAGATGTTTCTCCAGATGTCACTAGCTGCCGCTTCCTGTTTTTCTAGCTACACACACACACACACTCCACAGTGAGGTACTTCTCACACATTCCTGTTTCGCTGTCCGTGTCACACTCCCACTACGAGGCCATGGAGTCACAGCATGACCAACTATAACAGCCAGCATGCACGCACGCACACACACACACACGCACACACACACACACACACACACACACACACAACAGGTCGTGACTCAAGTCGTCGTCTCGAGAGAACCGATTTTCGTTATCTCATGATAACATAATTAAATTGTGTTCACGAGAAAGCGAAGGTTAATATCTTGAGATAAGGAGATAATTAAGTCGTGACGTTGAGATAACGGGGTTAAGAAGTATGGAAGTCATTCTCTAAGGACGATTTGTTCCCACTGTCTTGGTGTAGTTGGTTGGATATTCGGTTGCTGCCTGTAAGTAAGACAAATGTAATAGTGGCATTTTTTATTGTGATATTTTACAGTTATTATAATATAAGGCTGTGTTTCTTAAACTATTGCTTGGGACACAAAAGGGGTCCACAGGCTGCCGGTTCAAATTCTTGGACCTGCTGGGAAAACAGACCTGCTTAATGGTGTTTTGTAGTCATTATAACTACGTGTCGGAGGATGTAGGAAGATCCCAGGTTTAAATGTGTGAACGTGTATGCAACTTATCATCAAGGCCCTTGTTGAGAATAGAAACATTTTCCTGGTTAAATAGACAAACACGCACACGCACACACACACACACACACACACACACACACACACACACACACACACACACACACCTTGTCTTGAGTCAGATGACAGGGTGTTGCTGTAGCTCTCTCTCTCTCTCTCTCTCTGTATCTCTCTCTGTGTGTGTGT
>OMLI01087387.1:0-11326 GCA_900302605.1 Rondeletia loricata
TTTAGTGATATTTTTAATATGAGAGTCGAACGAGAGTGCTGGGTCGAATATAACGCCAAGATCTTTAACTGTGGGACTCTGGGTAATTATGCAGTCCCCAAAATGTATAGTGACGTCCGCAACACGAGACCATTGTATCTCTCTCTCTGTCTCTCTCTGACTCTCTCTCTGTCTCTCTCTCTCCCTCTCTGTCTCTCTCTCTCTCTCTCTCTGTGTCTCTCTCTCTCCCTCTCTGTCTCTCTCTCTCTCTACCTCTCTGTCTCTCTCTCTCTGTTTCTCTCTGTCTCTCTCTCTCTCTCTACCTCTGTGTGTCTCTCTCTCTGTGTCTCTCTCTCTACCTCTCTGTCTCTCTCTCTCTCTACCTCTCTGTGTCTCTCTCTCTGTTTCTCTCTGTCTCTCTCTCTCTCTCTACCTCTGTGTCTCTCTCTCTCTCTCTCTCTCTCTCCCTCTCTGTCTCTCTCTCCCTCTCTCTCTCTCTCTCTCTCTCTCTCTCTCTCTCTCTCTCTCTCTCTCTCTCCCTCTCTGTCTCTCTCTCTGTCTCTCTCTGTCTCTCTCTCTCTCTCCCTCTGTGTGTCTCTCTCTCTCTGTCTCTCTCTCTACCTCTCTGTCTCTCTCTCTCTCTACCTCTCTGTCTCTCTCTCTGTCTCTCTCTCTACCTCTCTGTCTCTCTCTCTCTACCTCTCTGTGTCTCTCTCTGTCTCTCTCTCTCTCTCTCTCTCTCTCTCTCTCTCTCTCTCTCTCTCTCTCTCGCTCTCTCTCTCTCTCTGTGTCTGTCTCTCTCTCTCTCTCTCTCTACCTCTCTGTGTCTCTCTCTCTGTCTCTCTCTCTCTCTCTCTGTCTCTCTCTCTTTCTGTCTCTCTGCCTCTCTCTCTCTGCCTCTCTCTCTCTCTCTCTCTCTGTCTCTCTCTCTGCCTCTCTCTCTCTCTCTCTCTCTCTCTCTCTCTCTCTCTCTCTCTCTCTCTCTCTCTCTCTCTCTCTCTCTCTCTCTCTCTCTCTCTCCCTCTCTCTCTCTCTCTCTCTCTCTCTCTCTCTCTCTCTCTGCAGTTTTCCATTGTCAATGTCATCATCAGGAGCCCAGAAACACATTTACCACTGATCTGCAGTCAGTTTAGTTTAGTTTAGTTTAGTTAGTACCATGTCGTTTTCTTCATCAGGGATATTTTTATTTTATTTCCTTTACTTGTGTTTTATGCATTTTGTTTCTGTCGTACGATTCTGTTATATTCTGTTATATTCTGTTATATTCTGTTATATTCTGTTATAGTCTGTTATATTCTGTTATATTCTGTTATATTCTGTTATATTCTGTTATATTCTGTTATCTCTTTCAGTTGTCTCTGCTTGTCATCTGGATTTTTTTTGTTTCTTATTTTCTTTTTGTTTCTTTTGTCTGTCTTGTTCTGTGTGAGGGATTTTTGGAATCTCTCTCGCACAAATTTGCTAGTTTTTCTGTTTTTCTTCCTGAGTTTGATCACTATGGAAATAACAAAAAAACGAAACAAAACTACTCTAAAAGATCAAACAAAAATAAACTCTTCTAAACCACAGGGAGGTCAGAGGTCAGGGTCAGCAATAGCAATAATATGACGTATACATAATCATAATAAAATACATCACATTTACCATCAACAGTTGACGTGGCTTCCATGCTCGTCACACATCGTCAACTTTCCCCGTCCCATTTGCCACTTTGTTGTTCGTGTGCGATCGACTCATAATTACAATATTTCCGACGGGATTTGAAGGCATCACGAGACTTGCTGTAGTGCAGACTAGACGCTTCACTCCTTCACTTATTCTACGATGATGAACAGCGTTTTAGTTTACTTTACAATGACCTTTTAACCTACGGAAAAGTATTGCAAGTGCACAATAATACTGTTTTAGCACCTGATATACGTTGTGCTTCCAAAGGTATAACAACACAGTGTGAGTACGGTGTGTGTGTATCGTCTAAACAGCAGAAAAGCACCGTGTTTCTGTCTGATTCAACCAACTGTTTGAAAACCTGTTTGACCGCCTGCTGTCCAGTTCCTCCTAGATCACTTTACCTCGTAAAGCATCTCATGTTCATACAGTGGCTGTTTTGAGGAAGTAGGGCTTGTTACTTACATTTGACATTTGGTCACACTTTATTTGGATTGTCCAATGTTGATGCACAACTTCCTATCAAGTGACTATAATGTGTCACTAAAACGTCTATTGAGTTTCAAGTGATACTCATAATTGTGTGAAAACTAGTTTATAGATATTCAGTGTCTGGGCTCGGGCTAGGTTTGGAAAAGGCTAAGGTCAGGCTAAGTTCAGGGTCAGGCTAAGGTCAGGGTTAGGGTTACGTCTCCTCCAAATAATGCGGCTTGCGTTTTGGACGCGGTGCGTTTTGTGGCGCTCCCCTGGGCTCCGAGTTAAATGCGACTCAACTTCAGCTGCATGACGTCTCTGTCCAGGCAGAGCTCTGTTCTCCTGAGAGGACAGCATGTAAACACGTCCTTCACTACTGGATGGGTGGTCACACTTTATCTGGACAGTCCAATGTTCATACTCGACTTACTATCAAGTGACTACAATGAGTCACTATGAAGTCTGCTGAGTTTCCAGCGATTGAAACTGTGAAAATAGTCATATTTGGATAATAATATTTAGAAATATTCAGCGTCAGGGTTAGAGTCACATAGTTTGTAGAGATGCACCAACTAGACAAGTGACACTTTGTTGAACATCGACTTTTTGTCACCTGATAGTTGAGTATCAACATTGGACTATCCAAATAAACTGTTATCTTAAAAGAAAAATCCATTTGCAGTGGTAGCCCTCTGTTCAGGCATTCATCGTCCATTAGTACCCTCCATTTCTGTTTGTAGTTTAGTTTAGTCATTTGCACAGAGATAAAACACCAGATTTGTTTAAGTCAGATACAAAAAACGAATCCAAAGGTGTTATCTTGTTGGCTTCCTGCTGCGTTCGGCTCATATGGGAATAACAGTGGAGACGACTTGATGGTTAAAAGCGGCGGCTGGTTTGAAGCCGTCAAGACGCCATGATTGTAGTTTTCTATAGACTTTGGTTGATCCTGAGCAGCTTCTTCACTCTTAACACACATGAACTTAGTGATGAAACATCTGACTTCATGTTTCACAGCAAAACAAACTTTGTAATGTCGACCACAAACCAAAAATCCAGACAGAAGTTTTGTCCTGACACTGTGTTTTAAGAGTTATGATCAAAAATTATTTATATGATGTAAATTGTTCATTTTGTTGGTTTTATTTCAAATGAATATCATTCCTACACTTGACTGAAGCTATTTCCATCTGAAAGCTGAGTGAACAGTATTTTCTGTAGTATTTACCATGTGAAATGTATTTCTGGTTTATTTGATAGGCACAGATACAATATACATAGACAAACTGAGAGCAGCTAACCGATGCAAGTATCATAGTGTTTATAGCAGATGCTAATTTGCAACACCCGTCCCTAGAAAGGCTTTTGTGAAAATAATAAAAAATGTAGTTAAAGGAGAGAGCCAGGCCTGAGCAGAAGAGTCACAAAATACATTTTGAATATTTGCAAAAGCATGAGATGTTTGATTTGTCTTATAATCCAAGTGAGGTGTCAACACTTGAGGCTGTTGATAAGGTAAAGTGCCCCTCAAGTATTTTGTAACATTTAAAATTGCATTGAAATATATTTTTGCCTGCAGGTGAGAGAGAGCAGCATGTCAACACTGGTGTTTCCTCCTCACAGGACTGTGTGGGAGGAAGCAGAGGACCGACTCTTCTCCTTGACATTATGAACTTTATTTGGCCATGTTCCTTCTCCAGGCTCGTGCCACATTGATGGGCAAAAGCTTTAGCATTTGTCCCTCAGGTTTCCAAAAGTGGCTTCTTAGCATTGTTAGCCTGTTTTGTTAAAACAAAGGAGCACGGCTAGAAAAATAGCCAAATAAAATTTCAAACAGCAAATTCAGAATCTAAATTGTATCAGTTAATTACTGATCGGCTAAAGGCTAAAGCTCTTTCTGAAAAAATGCAATGCAAAGTTATCTAGGTTAGCTAGTTAGCCTTCAAGTTCAAACTAGCCATACTAGCCTATAGCTAGCTAGGTTAGCTAGTTAGCTAGCTGCTGACCTTCCAACATCGTCATGAATGAAAGAAAAAAGAAGACATTTCCATTCCAGAGTTTCTTCTTCATTCAAGTTGCTAGTTAGCTAACTGTGGCTCTTTGGCTCCGCCCACTGATATTTAATTCAACCAATCAGATTATTTCTGCCTCCAAGAAACGTTTGCAGAACTAAAACTACAATCTTCCAACCACTCAACCTCTGTTGAGGAGCCCTGGAGCAAGGCACCGAACCCCCAACTGCTCTTCTGGAGCTGCTCAGTGGCCACCAGCAGCAGACTGTGGTTGTACTGGGCAGCTCCCAGTATGAATGTGTGGGACTGGGACAGTGAAGCAGGGTGGTTTGTGTAACGCGTATCAGTTTAATTTTCCATTCAAAAATTGTTTTTGAATGGAAAAACAGATTTTAGAGTAATTTATTCAATTTTATTTATTTATTTTCTTTTAAAAAAAAAGGAAATTGAAAAATTGCTCTTTGACATAAAGTTACAAAAATAAATAAATGTTAGGGGAGTTATTAAAGAAAACTACCTCACCAAATCAATTCAATCTACTGAGTCTTTCTGTATTTCACCTCTCTGCCTGAGTGTGAACAGCATTATGGTGTTTTCACATTAGATAATAATCTTCAAGTGAAAGATTTTCTTCTGTGCTCAACTCAACATTCTCCTTGTTTGATTTCCTGTTTTAACTGTGTTCTTCAAACAGCGTCTGGCTTGTCTGTCTAACAGAAATATTTAACCAAATCTGTCATCTAGTTTGACCCGTTTCCCTGGAAATCACGTCCTGCACGTCACACAGCACACATGTTGACTTTCTTCATTTCTTAACTGGATGTGAAGATTTTGGTCAGTGTTCAGTATGACGTTGACCTTCTTAAAATACTTCAAATGTACTTTTTAATCTCGCCTACTTTTAATCTTGTTTGTTTTTTTAATCTAGTTTCATTTTACATATTTATTTCTTCTTCTTTTATCCTATCTTCTATTATTTTATTATTCAATTGTATTATTAACCTATTTTATTATTGTTGTTATTACTGATAGTATGGAAGCAAATATGAGACATAATAACTTGAATTGCAAATCAAGACATTTCATACTTGAATTTCAAAGAGGTGAATTCAGAACCAATAAAATCAGATACATGGTTTTCAAAGTAAAATATTTCAATGCTATGAATTCAGTGGTGTTTAAATTTCAACATTAAGTATTCAGTGGCTGTTTAAAGTCTCATATTTTCCCCATACATAGTGGCTGGGCTATGTGACATTATTCTGCACTACAATATCACAATATGTCAGTATACATTGGGTCTAAAGCTTTGTCTCCATACTTTTCAGACCTTTTTGTGCAATTTCCACACTTTCCACCTGTACATTACCAGTTTCATTTTCCATACCTTTCCAGGAACTCTGACAACATTGAATGCTTCCTGGATTTGCCTAAATCTAAGCCGGATGCCGCTGGATAACCTGGTTTATGAGTTCCATGTAAGTTCATCATTAACAGAGCAGGAGAAGCTTTTTTCTCAGCAGGACTGGATTCAGTCCAAATCAACACAGCACTTTCCCTTCCCTTCTAAGAAACGTTCATGACCTCTGATGAAGTTTAACACAAGAAGGTCAAGGAAGGTCAGTCAAGGTCAGCCAAGGAAACCCAACCAGGTTATCCCTGAACACTCAGAAGATCCATCCTCCAGGTTTCACACTGACTGAGACTTGAGAGAAATGCAATGAAGTCAGATTAAAGTGCTGGAGGGATGACGCCGCCTTGTGGGCGTTCAGCATCACTACAGGTCCGGTCTGGAGCATGGGGTTTGCAGCATGGGGTCTGGGATCTGCAGCATGGGGTCTTGGGTCTGGGGCATGGAGCATGGGGTCTGCAGAGACCAGAGGAGCTTCCAGTCCCTGAAAACTCTCCCATCATGCATTTCAAACATACTTCTATTGTAACACCTTTTTATAATCTTTGGCTTTTGCTCATTTTTTATCGCTGCTGCCTTGTCTGTTATTTTACTTATTCCATTTGTTTTATCCCGATGGATCGGACTATTTATTTTACTTTATACATATACAGTATATATATTACAGTTTTATCTCAATGTTCTTTCTGTTTTACTGATTGGTTTTATTTCTGTTCTTATTCCGTGAGTGCAATTTTTTTTAGCGTGACCCTAACTACACTAATACTGTGTATTGGTTTGTGGATATTAACCTTTTATTAAAAATGGGATCTGATCCGGTCTGATATTATGCAGTTTGATTGATTCCATATTTATTGTAGAACTGATCAATACTACACTGACTGTCTACTGGAAGCAACTTAACCTGAACTGAGTCTAATGAGACATTTTGATCAGATTCCACACAAGTATACATTCATATGTTTTATTATCTTATTTGGTTTCAGTGGAGGTTTAGTTCTCATGATGGTCTAAATGTTTCAGAGGCTTTTCCACCCTGTTGGTGTCACTCCGCCCTGTTGGTGTCACTCCGCCCTGACACCCTGTTGGTGTCACTCCACCCTGACACCCTGTTGGTATCACTCCACCCTGTTGGTGTCACTCCACCCTGACACCCTGTTGGTATCACTCCACCCGCTGAGCAACATTAGTTTTCACCAATTCAAAATGCCATTATTCCAACTTTCCTCCTGGATTCAGCCACGCGAG
Source organism: Rondeletia loricata (assembly GCA_900302605.1). Classification (NCBI taxonomy): domain Eukaryota; kingdom Metazoa; phylum Chordata; class Actinopteri; order Beryciformes; family Rondeletiidae; genus Rondeletia; species Rondeletia loricata. The sequence goes on from OMLI01087387.1 coordinate 6,793, forward strand.
AAGACGATGTTACCTTCGACCCTCTGATGCAGTTTACCTGTCACACTGTCACCTCACAGACCGAGACAGAAGGTCCCGGGTTCGAATCTCAGCCCTGCGCCTTTGTGTTCCCTCCCACAGTCCAAACACATGCAGGTCAGCTGAACTGGGGACTCTAAATATGTCTCTGTGATGTTTCCCTGCCTCCCGCCCAATGCATGCTGGGATATGCCCCAGTGACCCTTAACAGGAATAAGCAGGGATGGAAAATGAATATTTATGAAGATAAATATTCTGGGGCTTCAGTGGTGTTTGCAGCACAATCAGACAGGAACGCACATATACAAGAGTTTAGATTTATTACAAAATACAAATTATTTTAACACAAATGAGCCAAGGAACAGCTGATCCGGATCAGGGATTTCCACCATTAGACAATTAGTTTTGTTTATTAGCCATAACTATGAAAGAGACTTGATTCCAAATCCTACGGCTGTTTACAGGTCAAGAAATCTATTTTACTTCAAATGTAGGAATGATGCGTTTGGGTGGAACAGCAAGTTGTAGGATTGTTCAGCGCTGGCGGAGGTTTGCGCTCTCCGAGTGCCACGTAGTTTAACAATGCAAACTGTTTTGCTGAAGGGGCATTTAAGCTCAAAAACTGACGGGGCAGCTGCCATTTTTGTTGCAGGGTTCAATGACTTTTCAATGACTTTCAAGGTCGTTTTTTGGGTGAAATTCAAATATTGGCATGTTTTGGGGTGAGACGTGACACTGGTCAGAATTAGACTTCATAGAGGCCTCATGTATTACTCCTGATCTTGTCAAGGTCAAGGAATCATTTAAAAACTGCTTTGTCAACACAAAACTCCATCACAGGGTTTTCCTCAGGATGGGAAGTGTTGATCCAGAGAGCTGAGGAATACTGATGGGACCACGAGAACCCTGCTGTCCATACAAAACCAGTTTGAGATGATTCACTCCTTTTGAACAGCAGTGTTCAGCTGTGCGGTTCGATTCTGCACTTTCTCCAAGTAAAGACCAAACCCAGCAGGAGAGAAGAGAAGAGGGCCGACAAAACCACAGAGGAAACTGTCCGGAGCTGACTGGGTGCTACAGCGCCCCCTGTGGGTGCTACAGTGGGTGCTACAGCGCCCCCTGTGGGTGCTACAGCGCCCCCTGTGCCACCCTCCTGAACAGCTCGTGTCTCTGCGGGGCCGTCATGTTCTCGCATCTCTCCAGCAGGTTGGCGATGATGAGGGTCTGCTGCACGCTGCCGGCCTTCACCCACACTCTGCCGTTCAGCCCCGCCACCAGCTCGAAGGGGAACAGCTTCACCAGGTCCCGGATGATGTCACTGTGAGGCGCCAGCAGCCTGGGGACAAACAAGTTTAACGTCATGTCATTACAGGGAATCTGCAGGTACATCTGTGGGTTTAGACTTTTCATGGGCATTAATGGCGATAGGACGTAAAATGACGGCGGCGTTATCCTTTAATATTATCCCAGCAGAGGGCGTAGTATGAGGTCATTCTGTACCTTCGCACCAATCCCAGAGAAACCCTGAAGAGAAAGCCGCCGGCGCCGAACACGCCCAGACCGTTGGCTCGGCCCGAACTGTCGATACACACCAGCTCCGGCTCCATGTCCTTATTGGCTATGATGAACTGAGAGAACACCAGGTCCCCCACCTTTAACACACACACACACACACACACACACACACACACACACACACACACACACACAGTTTCTGCACATCCTGTACGTACGCTGTAAATTCACATATTTGTTAGGAACACGGGAAAACCAAATAACTCCGAACATTCGGTCAGAAATGAACTAAATCAGAAAAAAGGCGCGGCCGTGTTTTCCTGTTTGTTGTTCACATAAGAGATTCAGATTGTGACTGAATGTTTGAATTTAGATCGCAAATTTCGTTGCAATACTCTTCTATTATGTTCTAGTACCTTCTGAATAATAATCATTTTGTTTCCTCTTTAATAGACAGATATTACAAAATAACATTTAGAGAAATGTAACAGGTACAAGAGTGATTCCAGGGGGTCCCGGGCAAAATCACTGTTATTTCATTTCCTTGTAGTTGGCCCAATTTTAAAAACAAAATGTATACCAATGACAGACAGACAGACAGACAGACAGACAGACGGTGACACGTCAGTCCGGTGCGACGTCAGTCCGGTGCGACGGCCACCCACCTGCACGTTTGGTCTGTTCCTCTTCGTGGCGCCCTCAAACGCCAGGTAGGACAGCGACGCCTGTTCGCTCCCGCCGACGTCCACCTTGAAGATGTCGCCCGACTTGGCCGTCACGATGCCGATCACACTCTCTCCTTTGGCGGGAACGTACTGAGGAGGAGAGAGGGAAACATGGCGGTGAAGGAAAATTCACCCGTCACTTTCACTGTTTCACCGGCCAACTAGGTTCAGGTTACCCTGCGCTCACACCAAAAGCGTCATGAGCAGCAGCGGGCGCTCTGGTCGCTCGCTGCTAGTCGTCGCCAGGGGCCGGGTCGTTCAAGCAGCGCTGCAGACATCAAGTTCGGTTGTGCCCAATATCAAGTTTGTAGTAGAGCTGTATATAAAACATCCTTGACTGTGACAAGCATGATCAAATAAACAACTTTCCACATTTCCCGTTTATTATTTAGTGAGCAAAATGTACCTAGTCTATATTTACAAACGACACTCATTTAAAAAAAAACTATTGTGTGCATGGCAACAGAATCACGTTGTTGGTAGTAGGTTGTATGTTCTTTGCTCTCCGCCTAAAGCATTCAAATTATAGAATAAATCTCCTCCATTGTCAATATGGAACAAATATTTGCTAGGAACTTTAGTACATAGCGAAATGTTTACAGCGGGAAGAAAATCAAATCCCTGTCTGCAATTGGTCGCCGCTAATTTGCATGAGGTTAAGTACCAGGAAGAGTCAACATCTCTCACTAAATAATACATCCATGATCTCTCAGCATTTCCCATCCTGATGAGTGTTAGTACACCAGGAGGTTTCCTCGCCTTGGAGCACATATCGTTTAACAGAAACGTAATATTTCGCCATTAATTCAGATGTATTGCAACGTTTTATAACGTCATATACATAAAACTAGTATCTAAATGTTTATAAGCCCACTGCAAGGTTTGAACCTGTAATATTTTCTGTTTGTAGCTTTCTAGTAGTATAATACACACGCCAAGCTCCATTCAAACATCTGACAATTTAATATTTGACTGATTTTATGTTATGTTCTACCAGGTATCTAGCTTTGCCGAACCCCTCTCACACACCGTTATGGTCTTCTGGTTAATTCGGCATGTGGCTGATCCACCAAGCAGCACGCGATTTCAATTAAATCTGCACTTTTAGAGCCGATGCCCACCGCTCGCTACCGTAGACCACAGTGTATTGTGGCGGAGGAACACTGTAGGAATAACAGGGGAACCTATTATATAAAGTTGACATTTTACTGCTGTAAGTGCTGCTTGGTGAAGTTGTGTATGCCGTATTGAAGAGTGGATTCTAGCCATATACAAAAGGTCTTAACTCCCGCCCTACGAGGTGTGTACGGGTGCCGATAAGCAAGGCAGCATTAAACTGCTGAGTTTTAAATGGAGTTCGGCGAGTGGTTCCTTACCCGCCTTTGCTGTGAGTCTATCCAGAACATGTTGGGCTGTTTGTGTCGGAGAACTCCGCTTTTACACACCAGGACCTGGTCTCCATTCCGTCTTAAACCCGGACCGCAGACCACTTTCTCTGCTTTAACGGTGTCGGTTAAAGAGATGGTTTCCTCTGACTCACAAGAGAATTCATCTCCTGGTAATAAAACCTCTCCGACTTTATCTTTAAAACAGGAATACATGGCTGTGTTCAGAAGAGAGACGACATGTGTTGGTCGGGGGACGGAAATAAATGTGACACAGGAAACAGGAAAAACATCGCAGAAAATACGGAAGGGTTTCCTGCAGCGCCCTCTGCGGGGCAGGACGTAGCACTACATCCTACAACAATATCCTTCATTTACGGCATCTAAAAGTTAAAAAACCTTTAGGAGAAATAACTATAGTAATCCTATAATACATTTGAGAGGGATACTATACAATTAGACTCACTATAACTAACATATAGGAATGTTGATGCTGTTTCTGCGATGTCACCCTTTGCCCAGCAGAGGGCGCTGTGGGTTCACTGAGAGCCTGGCTACCAATGGAGAGATGGACATGAGACTTCAGTGTGGAAACATGTACTATCATTTTAAAACCTTTATTTATCCAGGAGGGTTGACAGAGCTCCACCCTGCTCCACCTTCACACTGGGAGCTGACCAGTACAACCAGTCTGCAGCAGCTGGAGGTTCACTGCCTTGCTCAAGAGCAGTACAGTGCTAGTTTTTTTTCTCATTCAAACATCTGCTGCAGTCCATCAATACCATAGAGAATAGAGGACAGTCTTACATAACCTGACCCCACACACACACACACACACACACACACACACACACACACACACACACGGTTCAGGGTTGTCTTACTGGAGAT
>OMLI01087388.1:0-16893 GCA_900302605.1 Rondeletia loricata
AGCGGACCACTTTCTCATTTTGATTATAGACTTGAAGAGATGGCAGCAGCACCAGCAACGCCTAAACTCATTGACAAAGAGGGGCCGAAGTGAAATATGGAGATATTTCGGCGTTAAAGTGGACGAAAAAGTTGAGTCCCTAAACACAGCAGCACCGCCGTGTAAGCGCTGTTTTAAAGTGTCTCGCAAAGGGAGGCAACACGTCAAACCTGGACAAACATCTGTCGCACAAACATCCCGACCTTTTCAAGGAATTCAAAGACAGACAGGTGACAGTTGACTAGTTAACTCCCCTGTTATGTCCATGAAAGAAATACAGAGTGATCGAAAAGTCTCTGCTGACTGACTGGAAGTGAGAGATGCTTTGCTGAAGCAACGGCGCAAAACACAACGTTAGAGATCTTTTATGTTATTATGAGAAGTGTATAAGAAACAGAGACATCAAATCATGTCTGAAGAAGAGCAGTAGCTCTAAACGTTACATCATGTGGGATGTCTAAATAAAAGGAAGAAAAGGGAGCTATAGTGTGCGGACCTTTTTTGTTTCTTATATATTCCTATATTGGTCCAGCACCTGCCTTGAAGGTTCATGGATGTGCGCGACCACTTTGCAATAATTATGAGAAGTGTAAAAATATTTTCGTTTCATCACGAGACTATAGGTAATTAATGGGAAACACTGGGCAAAGCAGGAGGTAGTTGTGAATATAAGACTCATTTCCACAAAGCAAAGGCTAAATACCCACAGGAAAGGCAAAGAAGAGTGCTGCACCTCAGTTGAACCTTGGCTCTCAGGGTTGTTGGCCCAGGAAGGTAGACTCAAATGGGCATACAGAGAGTGGTTTAGCTGGCAGATAATCCTAGGTCCTGTGAGATTTGGAGGAAAAGTTTGAGCCATTTTATAGGACTAACTCGATTTTGAGAAAACCATTTGCTTTAATAACTTTAATAACTGCTTTTTTTGTGGGGGGTGGGCTTCTTCATGAACCCTGCTGGTATTAAAGTGGTTTCAGTTGTGTGTGTGTTTGTGTGGTCTGTTTACTCTCCAAGTCGAGAACGAGGCCATGTGTATCGCAGATTGGAAACTTTTAACACTGTGTTAAAATTTGCACACTACCTATTTTTATGTTTTTGCTCCCTCCCACTGTTCTGATTGTAGGCTTGTGCAATTGAACAGATGATTGGACTCCACAGACAGTATGACAGGCCACCACAACACAGCACCCTGAGATGTCTGGTTCTCTGAAATTTACTTGGTTTTTAATTTTATTGTGGATGATTAAGGAAGCCTGCCCAATAATTACTCACCCGACCATCTGTGTGGACAAACTGAGGTAGTTTTGTGTGCTTTGCAGTTTCACAGTCTAGAAACCTCATGTTTTCCCCAGTGAGGCTTGGTTTGGCTCTTGTCCCCCATCTCTTGACCATTACTTCCTTTGGCTGAAGTCCGTGACCAGTGGCTGGCCTTCATCTCCACATTTGACCTCCCTTACCTCTGCAGTCAGCAGATGTTGCCCAAAGCCTTGTTTGTGTACTAATGACAGACTACACTGAGTTCAAGGGCATTCGTGTAGGAAATTATGTTCTATAACAAACTGTGATGCAGGTGCAAACTGGACAAATAATACTGTGGTAATGCAACCCAAGCAGTCACTTGATTGTCTGTATCACTTGTTCTACATCATTTTCTTCTCCAGATGGGCCATGAAATTGGAACTTGTTTCCCTGTCCCTATTCCCTGCTCTCTCACAGTTTCCCCATTCCTCCCCCTCTCCCCTTTCTCCTCTCTGGTACCTCTCTGTTCCTTGTAACGTTGAAAATGTTTTGAACAGGGGAAATTTGAACTCGTACTTGATTTTTTGGCTGCATGCCTCAGTAGCATCTTCAGCAGCCAGTACAGGAGCGTAGTTGCCACGAAACTCAAAAATGATTACGTCCCCTGGGTGAACGTTACACCCCCCCCCCGTCTTAGAATCCCAGATATGGTACAGTTGCTCATGCAGGATTGCTTGCTATTGGAGCCCCCCCTGGAGAGTGAGTAGGTGTAAGTTAATCAGGAACACGGCATGGAGCATTGTGGTCTGCCACGGGAGTCGAGCAACTACAAAGGAAGGGAGGGAGGGAGAGGGCTCCTTTAAAACCAGGCTGACGATGGCTTCGCCGAGCAACCCAATGCTGTTTTTAGACCCGACATCACAACTGCCACAGGTCCCTTGTCCCTTTAATTGTTCCAGCTAATTAAACCTTAAATTAAATCTTTCTCTGAACACCATGTGTTCCTCTTGCCTAAGCTATAGGAGAGCTGAAGGGGCCCACTTACTGTGGCGGGGCAAACTCCACTTCCTCTTTTCAAATGTAATTTGGTCAGTGGGGCTTGAGTGGAGGGTGAAGTTCAAAGATAGATGTTAGGATAAGGAGTGGTCCTGATACAGTTATTGCACATCTTGACAAGGCAGGCGTTGTATGTGTGCAGACCTTACATGTTGTTTTTACAGAAACACTGTCTCCAGAGTCGGCGTGGGATTAGAATTGGCCTGTAACAGGGCCCTGTCTCTCGTGCTCAGCCCTTTGCCAGTTGACCTGTGGTTGAAACACCAGTCCCTGATGGATAGGGTTTCAGCTACTGGGCAGGTCCCTGCTCGCTGATCTGTATCTACTAGCCAGGGTTTCCTTTCCCCCTCTCTCTCATAAGACGCTAATGAAAGAGACGGCTTAGAGCTGGGACCCATGTCCTGCAGAGAGGGTCCTGTTAGGTCACTTATCTATTTAGCTGGAAAGGCTATTTCTCCATTCTAAATGCCAGGAACCCAATAAGCAGCCAAAATGTTATATTGTGTGTCCTTGTAAAGATCATGTCTTTGCTTACATTGGTCTGATAAGTGATGATGACCTTTTATTTTGTCGTTCTAGATACCTCAATGCCATCCAGACCATGTGCCCTCACATCTTACGTTACCTAACCACAGCGGTCATCACAAACAAGGATGTCCGTAAGCGTCGGCAGGTTCTGAAAGATCTGGTGAAGGTCATACAGCAGGTAAAACTTTCTTTTTCACCTCATGATGTTTCTTACACTTTACAAAGTACAGTTATCAGGTCATGACTTACAGGCCTGGGGTTACATACAGGCATCGTGAGGGAGTAACTGACCATGTAAACCCAATAGCATTGCTAACAGTCCTTTCCAAGTGCAGGAAGAGTTTATTCGGGTTTGGGTCCAAGCTGGGGAAGTCTTGAACCCATTACATTTGATGAATGGTAGTGCACTGTCTGATTGTAGTGTACCGATGCCTTCCCCACCAATGACAGTAGCTTCTTCAGAGATCAATGGCTCTGAAATCCAAATAAGCACCGTCTTGGTGGGTTGTGGGTAATCACTAAAACATGTGCTCACTGCTCTCTGCTGTAAGGCCTTAGGTCTTCTTGGGACTCATCCTCTAAGCATGGTTTGGAACTGTTGGGAGTTTAGAATGTGTTTTTACTCAAGTGCTTGTAAATCGTAATGTTTATTTAGCTATGGTCCCCAGCAATTTGCATTTTGATTACGTAATAGTCATTGTTTTTTGCTTGTCAAGCAACCTGAACTAAATCATGTTTTATGTTGTTTTTTTTGTCTGATTGAAACTATCAGATATACTGATATCAGTGATTTATGTCGGACTAGAACAAACACATGCTTTAAATGCTTTATTTGCATAGTGTTAAACTGAGTTAAATCATGAATCACACAGTATTCAGATATTACAAATTCAACATGGTTTAAATATATTTACATTTAAATGCTTTATTTGCATCCAAACATAGTTAAACTTCGACTAGCAATGATAGTTACAACAGGCGAGATGCTAAAAGTGAGTTAAATTGTTTTGGTTTTTTTGGCATAGAACAGACACACTCACATTATTTATTAATTTTTTTCAGGAGTCTTACACCTACAAAGATCCAATTACAGAGTTTGTGGAGTGCCTGTATGTGAACTTTGACTTTGATGGTGCACAGAAGAAACTGAGGGAGTGTGAGTCGGTGAGTAAGTGCTTCAACCACCCCACCACCACTCATTACTCATTTCAACCAATTTTGGGAAGAGCAGTCAGGTCTGGTTTATTGTGCCTCTCTGTGATGATATTGTGATCTACTGAGGAGCCCTGATTTGTGGGTCAATCTCCTGAACTTTCTCATGGAGCATAGTAGTAAACACCATTTGTGATCATGTGATTTCTGTCTGACCTTCTGCTTGTTCACACAGCCTTATTTGCTGGAGTTCTTTGTGGGTCCAGTGCAGACAGACCAATGATACTCTGTGCCTTATATCATGCTGGGTGATACAGAGGTCCTCTTGGACACCCTATGACTCACGGCTTCGGTCAGATTTTTACTATGGCCTGTAATTGTCCATCAGGCCAGTAGTTAACAGTAAAAGCTTTATAAGCAAAAGTCTATGCAGAGGCGTGCAGACACTCGTTTTAAGAGGGAGGTCTGTCATAGAAGAGCCATTTGGAGCATTTATTTCCATTTTGGTTTGTAATGGCTCAATGGCTTATACCATAACAATTCTAACTGTAGTCCTTGAGCTAAGAATGGAATATGAGTAGCACGCTGTAAAAGCCCCCTCTGTATGTTGACTACACAGCTGCTGTGAACACTTTGTAATGTGATTTGATAACTTACACAATACATATAGATTTTATTATTTTTGTATTAATAAGCAATTCTGCAAATCCTTATATCAAAACTCCTGTGATTTTTTTCAAGAACGCCGCTCCAGTAGGATCACTCTAGTGATGATTTTGCTGTGGCTTGCTTTGAGAAGTACAGAGGATCCACTTGGTCATGTTTGGGTGCATTTCAGATTCAAAAACAAAAAGGAGTGACATTAACTCAATTAAAGTAACATCTGTAAGCTTTGCCATTCGGTATTAAAATACACACCTGACTAGATACCAGTCAGATGTTTACCAACAGCCTGTGGTTAAATCTGACAGAAATGAGCCTGTATACTAGTGTGAGTATTTAAGTTAAACTCACTAGCACAAAGAGTTGTGCGTTTTCAGTGTGTATGTTTACGTTATTACAAGTTATTTTAGTGCACTACAGCACACAGAAGGTTGCTTTGTTTACATGTAATGGAATGCACTTGATCATACAGTATATCACAATACTAAAAAGAGTCCCTGTATAGTTTGTAGCAATTCACTGCAAATTTCAGTCATATACTGTATAATATCAATACTGTGAGAAGAATCGAATACCCATGGTATTGAAATCAAAATGTATTGTGAGGTCCTTGGCAAAACCCAACCCTAATGATATATGCCAGACAAATAGGCTACTGACAGATGTTCAGAATCTTGTCATTCGTTTGTGTACAATGTGATTACTAACAATTCTGACATTCATGACTGCTACTAACGGTCAAATTACATAGCTCAAATTCTACCCTGTAATGCCCAACCGACCGATTGGTAGCATTTTCTAGAATTTCTGTTTCTGCCTAAATGAAATAAATAAAAATTACAAATCCGTCCACCTAAGGGTCCCTGACCATACAACATGCCCTTTCAATGATAAAACGCAAAGTTGATACTTGTGAGAGTATTTAACAAAACTCAACAGCCCTGATTGGAGTAGAGTGTGAGTTGGGCTTGCATATATTGAAATATTTACTATGCACGTGCTACATTTTCGCCCAGTTAGATGTACACTATAATTGTGAGAAAATTAAGGTCATCATTCATTTATGGCAAATCACGTGCTGCATTCATAAACTATGCCCCGGAGATGACTAATTTAGGCCTTCTGGTGAGGGGCTGGTCAGGTTCCAGAGACCCAATCAATGGACAGTAATCAGATTTAGAGAGAGAACAGGTGTCCTAAGTGGTGTTGTGCTGTATGTATATTTTGTGAAACTTGATCTTCTGGTACATTCTTTGCATACACACTGTAATTTGGTTTTCCCAGTTGACTTGATAATTTGGACCTGCAGAGAAATAAAAGGCTAAACTTGGGGCTATTTGGCCCCTTTTTCATCTTTTGCCTCTTGACGATAAACGTTCACAATGAAAAACATCTGGCCTGATCAAATGGCTCTTTCACAGGAGTAAATGTTTATAAATCATGTCAGCGGTTTACTGAAGGTTCCATTTCGTTCTAATCTATTTTTAAGCTAATATAAAGAGTCTGCAGCTTTCCAAGTCACCATTTAACAAATGAGGAAGTTATAACCAAAGTCATTTGCGCAGATTTGTTTTTACTTAGTTATACCCTCACAAAATATGTGCTTGGTCAGAAAGAATTCAAAGCACGGTCCCAGAGAAAATTAGATTTTTCCTGTGCAAAAGCCTCCAGGGGCCATCTCCAAATGATGACATGTACTACCAACAATATTAGGGCTGTATCCTATTTCAGCTAAGACATGACACACTCCCTCAATCACTGACCTTGTTAAACACTTGCACGCACTTTTTTAAGGACTCTCTGGGTTGGTCTTGACCTCGCTCCACAGGGTTCTGTTTACAGAGACTCTACTGTGGTTGAAACCGATGCTCAATCCCAACTACCTCTCAGGTCAGAGCCCAAGTTATTCCAGGTGCTTTTAACACTGCCCTGGGAATAGGTTCCTGTCAGTCTTATCAGAGCATGCCCAGTACACAAAAGCCCTCATCAGACCTTGTTCAGATCACAAGCAGGTCTAGTGAGGTGGGTGGTTACACAAAAGGTTTAACTACACCTTCAATGCATTACCTGTGATGGTCTGCAAACATTTTCACAAAATGGTCTTGTTTGAAGTCGATAAGGAAAGAGTTTTTTTCCTACAGACATCGACACGTGAGCCTTTAAAAAGCACATCACTCGAGGCTTAAAGAGATGCTTCATAGAATGTGGAGTGATGGTTGGGGTAAATAGATACCCCAATGGGATGGGCTCTCGTCTTGATGAGCATTTGTAATGCATCAATTTGGAGCCATTGAGAAGACAAAAAAAAAGACTGAGTGGCACCCATCTATTTACTGATTGCTGTAATAACCAGATATGGGTATTGTTTTCAGCTTCCCTGTCTTCAGTTCACTGTACACTTCACAATGGTTTGAGCCAAGTGCTTTCAAAGTGGGGAGTTCTGCTTGGTTTAAATTGTCCTGTTCGGGGTGTTCAAGTTTTTTCTTTCCCACTCCACCCCAATCTGGAATCACTGTCAGATGTTAGATGCTTGCATGTCAAAAGAATGAAAAGTATAGGCCTACCTATAGTCCAAACCCCCAGATTGCGCATAAAGGGCTCTTGAAGCCCCTTTCAGAATTTGTTTAAGCTTTGTGGTCTGAATCCCAGATGACAGTAATTAGGGCACTTAGCTGTTCAAAGTTTATCAGCCTTAGATAAGCGTTGTCATAGCTGAAATGTGCATTGCCTGATAGCACCATGTAGTTGGGATTTATTCAAGCAGAACCTTGGGCAGATAGCAGCTTTCTAAGCTTAAGCAAACAAAGAGCTGGTAATTCTTAGAGAACTTTTGAAGATAGAGGTCTGTGATGTGAAATAGCACTCAAAGGATAGTTGGAACGCAGCAAGCACTGAGGAATGTGAGCATTTCACACAGTGGTACCTCTGGGTGCATAGCTGGGTCATGAACATTTACAATAGATGAAGTAGATGAATCGTCCATCTGCTCTTTTTGGTTAGTGTCAAAGAGTCCAAGCAAGACTCTATTTCTTAGTGTAGCAGTCCACGGGTGATACATGGACTGCTGAAAAGCCTTGCTCTCAGCTGTGGGTTTATGTAGGCTGGAGGTGCTCATGTGTCTTGGGATGACTGTAGCACCCCTGAAAATCAGATGGTGTCTAAATTGGTGATCCCGCACAGAATTGACACAGTATCACTGGACCAGATGAAGGGTGATACGTCTCAGACACTGTGGTCAGTTCAGTGGCTGGCTCCATTCTTACGTTCTTGTCTCATGTGGAGGCGGCAGAATTCAAAGATTTGTGGTTGATTTGGATCACCTTGCATGGCTTGGGATTACTCTCTTACAGATGGGGCTTTCTCCTTTAAGGCTTTTGCCAAAATAAACTGTTGGGTAACTTCAATGTGGCCACAATGGACCTCCCTACCCCTTTCACTCTGACTGTATCTCAGAAATGTTGCATTTTTTTCTTTTCCGTTTTAATTTGACTTGGGTTTCACTGAATTTAGTTTTCCCACAATTGAATCAGGCTTGAATCCCAAAAAAGGAAAGAGATTGAAACCTATAATGCTGCGCTTATGACTCTCCAGGGCTATTCAGTCAGAAAGCCCAAGGTTGATTGCCATAACGAGTCTGAAAAGCTCTAAACTCTGTCCTTATTTAACTGTTTTACCTTCCTGGAACCTTACAGTGTTTTAATAGAAACTTTCAGCTAGCCTATACACTGACAGAAATAACTCTTGGTATAATATTTACACTAGTGTTATGTAACCTGTTTTCTGTCTCCTAGGTTCTTGTGAATGACTTCTTCCTGGTGGCTTGCTTGGAGGACTTTATTGAGAATGCTCGCCTCTTCATCTTTGAGACCTTCTGCAGAATTCACCAGTGCATCAGCATCAGGTCAGTCACTCGTGCACTCATACAATCCAAACAAGATAAAACTAACAGTTACAAGTTATGAAAGCAGTTCTCGTTGGCGTTGTAAGGAGACAATACAATTGCCTTCAAACTAAGTGCAACTTGCACAGCAGAATCCAGACGGACATCCCTCAAGACTATAACAGGAAGTAACGTTTGCTATCACTAGATTCACTTGGAGAGCACAGGCAGGAAGTAAGAACATTGGCCTTGTGATTAGTGGAATGTTCCCCACAGATAAGTGTTTATTGCCCCTTCCGCACACACATCCATGCTGACCCCACACATCTTGGGGATTAAGCATTGGGAGGTTTAACTGCTTCCAGGTCTCTACCGGTTGTTCTGCTCACTAAACTTTTAAGACCACCTGAGCGAGACCAATTCATGGACAGGTTTCTCCCAGTAAGAGGTCAGGGTTTAGACAGCTTTAGATGTTGCCAGCTGCTGTAACAGACAGGAACATTTCAGCTCCCTTTCTTTGGGTGGATGGAGGTCAGGGGGTTCTGAAGGTCTCTATTGACCCCTAGTTCAAAATACAGTGTTGTTACATGAAAATTAAATTGACCTTGGATGCCCACCAAAACCAAGAAATTCAGTCAATGCTGATTATAGTGAGCATTAGGGGAGAGAAAAAAAGATTATAGTAATTGTCCGCAATTAAGAGGGATTATAGGATTTGGCTACCTCTTTACATAAATTTTAGAGAAAGACAAATATAAAGACAGAGCATCCACCCGTCCCAGCTATTAGTCCTCATCGTTGTATGGGTGGAACTATATATGTTGCCATGTCTCAACTCTGATGTTATATTAGCTGATACATAAATAGGTCTCTTGTTTATCATGATTACCTCACTATTGAGTACAAATTGCCCTGTGTCTTTGAGAAAGCCCTACTCACATTATAGAGCCCCTCAGGTATATTAGGGATGGTCAAAGTTTGAAGGCAGGCCTGCATTTCAAATACGCTACCACGAACACACGATGCTCAGTGGAAAGAGGGAATGAATTACTTCTCTTCACACAAAAATGATTGCATTGACTGTTCTATAGATCTGTGGAGGTCTGTAGTCAAGGTTGAACCATGGAACATGATCAGGCTCTGTCGAAATCTCCAGTTGCAGATTGTCTGGAATTGATTAGGAGTCCTGGTTCTTTTTGGCAGTCTTACTGCAATTGGATCCATTTACTTGTTAAAGACCACAAAGGTTGGTGGTAACACTGAAATAGGAAGTTGAACGGTGATTTTTCTTCTTTTCACCTTTTTTCATTGTTTTTGGGTCTTTGTTTGTTGAGGTTTCTAAATCAGGAATGCACATCATGGTCAGTGTCAGGGATTTCCGTGTTTATTTTTGGTGGTGTTTTGACGATGGACAGAACATGTCTATTTTTCACTTGTGCCCAAATTCCAAGTCATTAGTCCTCTACCCAGAAGCCCTCTGCACCCAAGCATGGACTCGAATGAATTTGATGCCTGTTTTTAATGAGGCCATTTTTACAGCTGTTGGCCATGATGGTTTCACAGATATTTAGCTTGCCTTTTGCCCACGGCATGGGACACAAAAGTAGACCAGAAGTTGCCGTAATTGAGTTATTTTATGCAATAAAGGCTTATGTAAAACGTACTGTAGGCAGTGAAAATGTGACCCTGTGATTCAAGCCTGCACTCGTAATTGCATACACATCCTTTTGTCTAGACTATTGAATGTCCCGTGTGTGTGTGTGTGTTTCTAGTTTTGTTTTCATTGTTTGATTTACAGGGTTTATTCCCTTAGTTCTTGCATTAATGTTTCAGTGGCAAGACCCTACTTTGACCTCAAATGGCACACTTGTCCTTGGACGTTTTATGTAAGTGCTTGAGACATGATCATTTAGCCCTCACTGCACTGGAAATGGTGGGCAGTGGACAGTTTTCCCCCCCATCACCACATTGTATTTGTACACAACAGCTCACTGGTAGTTGGAAGGATTGTGCTGTGTATTTGGATGTAAAATGGAAGATCTTTCCACCTCACAATTGAGTCATTAGAAAGACCACACGGTCATTTCGGTTTCCCCGAAAAATCAATTTTACCCCAAGCTGAAAGCGAGGTTGCTCCAAATGGCTTGGAATCTCCAAACACTATCATATGTTAGTGTTTAACAATGCATTCATTTTAGCCCAGCCATGTTAAGAAGGGGGTGACTTTTAAGAAGGACCCCCCCTCCTGCTCTCTCCTCTAACCTAGTTATACCCCCACGCCTGACCTCTCTCACCGAGTGTGAGGTTGGTATTGAGACAAACGGGAGTCCCCTAGCCTGAAGTCGAAAGCTCAGGAGCCAGAGTGAGCAAGGGGTTGAAATGAAAGTGATCCCCTCTCCCCCAAGGAACAGGCCCATGGTTGTGTAAAACAAAACCAGTCATAGAGGCTGTCTGCTTGGCTTAAGGGCCAACGGATGTCAATAGTGTAGGTTGTGTAAGTCCAGCCCACTCCCTTGCCCCTCTCACATCTCCCTTCTTTTTTCTCTCTAATTCCCTTGCATCTCTTATTTTCTCTCTAAGGTCTAAGAAAGGGGTAGCTGTTAAAGACCTGTCTCAGAAAGACGATGAGATAAAACAAGCCCCTCTCTGATATACAAATGTCCTTCCTAGGAGGAAAACATTGCCAGACTTTCCTTTATAAATTAGATTACATGACTTTGGCTGGTACAGGCCAGGGCCCTGGGCCTTTTGGGGCACTCTGTGTTCCTGTGTTATGCTGGAGAGATCACGTTCAGAGGGGTTAGGGGTTAGCCTAACTCCCCGGCGAGGAAACCGGATCATGTTTGTTTTGATCATCATATCTGACCTGGGCTTGACTGACATGTGCCCCCACTTTACCAAATTGCCAAACAAAACACCCAGGACCCCTGCGCGGCAATCACTTAATCACACGGGGAAAATCTGAATCATAACAACATTTATTTGCATTTGCCTTTGATTGTTGGGTAATAAGTATAAGGGCTTGTCTGAATATCAGGACTGGGCTACGATGGAGTGTCACTCTTACCAGGTGTTGACTATTGTTCATGTAGTTCTTCTCACTGCTGTAGAGCAAGGTATGCAGAGTTGTTGATTATTCCTTGCAACTTTATTCAAGCAGCCCTGATTGTCAGATCACTTTAAATTAATTGTCTTTGACTATATGAGCTGCAACTATCCCTCAATGCACCATTTGCTCTGCATGAGCAGCATGTCGGCCTGCAGACTTGCACCACAAAATGTCGCCTTACTCTGCAACAAAACCCTTCCCGGCCTCCCTGGTGTTAATAGTGTCACTCTGTGATGGCCGACATGTGTTAGCCATCACGAGCTAAACTCGCGTCATTTGACAGCTGACACTTTCCGTACTTGTTAGGTCCCAAATAATGATCCATAAGAGCAATTTCTTTGCCATACATCATTTTTCACAGGCTTTGCTGAGCCTAAGCGTAATCAGCTGTCCGGTAGAGGCTAGTGGTGGGAGTTTGTGTCAGTATGAGACAAGTATGACAGGTTGATCAGCCTCCCTATGTGCCTTTTCTCTCCTCTGGGCTGCTGAGATTCACATGAATCAACCACTAACTGGTGTTTTTCTGTCCTGTTATCCACCTCCTCCATCACTCCTTTCACTGTGGTGAAAGTGCTGATAGATCATGCATTGTCACTGAAAGACCAGACTCTATTTTGTTCATTATGCTGAGGTAATGCTATTTATTTGTTGTTTATGCTTGTAATGACCCTTCCAGACACTGATATCATTTAACTTCCCTTCTCTATGTGGTTTTGCCTACAGTTAAAGAAACAATTGTGGGTTAGAAAGGGGAGAAGGTTTATATTTTTTTATTTTTTTATTGGTCTTGACGTAAGGCAAACATTATCATAAATGAGTTTACTTTAAACCAGAATGTCTTAAAGAAGTCAGGATCTGGAAGCGACAGTTGAAAGCAGTATTGGTGGTGGTGGGATGTGTCTGCGGACCCATAGCGTGAGAAGTGGTTTGGTCTGGCCAGATTCTAGCTTACTCACTGGTCTGCTGCACTGAAGGAGACTCACAAAATGTGATTAATGGACCAGGAAGTGATAATTAGTGGGGTAAATTGTTTTTATATAGGTCTCATAACCCCTATTATTTTGTACAAACACACACACACAAACACACACACCAGGAGCACTCAGGGTATATGCACTCGCAAATTAGTACCTATTTCACCAAGTAAGTGTGTCAATAAGGTTTGTTCAAAGGGGTGTGTGTGTGTGTGTGTGTGTGTGTATGAGAGAGAGAGTGTGTGCGTGTGTGTATGTTTTAGGTGTCTTGCTTTTGAGATGAGAAGTAGGGTTGCTGTAGTGATTGTGGGCAGAGCAGCAGAGGGGGCGAGGATATTTATTGGGGCCCTTATGAAATGGGGGGTGCAGGAGGAAGGGAGCAGGAAATGTAGGGGGGAAGGGGGTCTAGATGGGGGTATTGAGGGGGTCTAGTTATTTTGAAAGCCACAAGGGAAGCCAGCTGCACTGGGGAAGGCTTTGGATCAAAGAATACCAGCCACCCTCCTACCTCCCTCCCTCTGTTGTGACACATCCATGTCCTGCTGTATCAAAGAGCAGCCCGGCCTCCAACCTGGCTTTCATTTTGAGGGACAGTAGCTGGTTGGACCAGTGTGTCAAAGCAGGCTTTAGTGACCAGGTGGGGAAAGAGAGTGTGTGTCCAGGACATCAAAGAGGATAAGGGGAAGAGGCCTCAGAGAGAACAGGCGTATATCAAGGGGGAGCTCCACTACACCTAATTGCGTTAAAGCGAGTTCAGACTACAAGATTTAGCCCTGATTTTCCACTCGCCGACAAGTTTTTGGAGCTCGCCGACAAAAGCCCCAGATCAGAGGCAAATCGGCGCTCGCTCCCGTGAGTGACAATCGCTATGTGTGAACTGTTCAAAGACGCAATCTGAGAGAGCACCGATACGTGGCCGACACCCAAGAGATATCTAGCAGGTTAAATATCTGGACCTGTCGGGGAATCCAAATCCTGTGGTGTGAAAGTTGTTGTGACCGGCAATGACAGCAGCGACGAGCTAAGCCCTATTCACACAGGACTAACATTACCTGGGGACGTCCAGTGATTTGTGCAGAGATCATCTGTGATTTTAAGCCTGTGTGAATCTGTCATGTCGGTAACTTGTAAAGTAAAAATTTCTGCGCAAATTACCTACTGTATTTCAGTAAAGACAGAGGTTCCCTGATAATACTAATCACGAACGAATCAAACTTTTTGTAATTTCAGGCGTAATTGATTTTTGGCATGCGATTTCTTCTTCTGGAAGTGCGATTTCTATCTTCCTTCTGTCAT
The DNA here is from genome assembly GCA_900302605.1 of Rondeletia loricata. NCBI lineage: Eukaryota > Metazoa > Chordata > Actinopteri > Beryciformes > Rondeletiidae > Rondeletia > Rondeletia loricata. The sequence goes on from OMLI01087388.1 coordinate 13,934, forward strand.
GAAAAATGGAGGAAGTAGTGGAATCTATAGAGGAAGGTTCTGAATGCATTTTCAGGATAAACCTCAAGTTTGCTAAATCAGGAAATTCGATATCCGGGGCATCAGTGATTTCAGCAAATTTCATCCCTCAAAACACAAAGGTTGGGGAGTAATTCATTAATTACATGAGGTCCCCACATAATACTAGACTTGTTCGAATAGGGCTATAGATTCCGAATTATCCATCATACAACAGAAAATTGTCTTTGGCATGGGCTCATAAAAAAACAACACAGAATAAAAACCCAATTTCAGACACTGATTTCTTAGCCATGGTATGCATCCTTATACCTATCATCAGTATCCCCTCAATCCAGTTCCCTCAACACTTCCTGAGAATCAGTGCCCACTGCAATTTCAGTAATAAATATGAGCCCATATTGCATTTTCAGGAGAATTTGCCCAACACTGTCTAGCACCTAGACAAACCTCATTACCATTCATGTTGCCTCTCAACCAGGTTAGACCCTGATGTCTTTCTGTCTCCTTTCTACAGCATGCTGGCAGACAAGCTGAACATGACGCCCGAGGAGGCTGAGAGATGGATCGTCAACCTTATCCGCAATGCCAGGCTTGATGCCAAGATAGATTCCAAACTGGTACGATGTCCCGTCCGCTTCCTCAATCAGTCAGCTCAGGGCTGATTCATTAGTCAACGCTTTTTAAATAGACCCTTTGCAAATTGGGGTGTGTGATAGTCACATGGTCCTTTTAGATGTACCCTCTGTGTGTGACTGCAGAATGATAAAGAAAAAGTATGCCATTATTTGTGTCCTGATTTTGTAATTGAAGGGTACACAGTAAGGACGTTGTAACCATAATATCTCACCCTTGTAAGGGGTCGTGTCCACAGAAAGCGTTTTTCTTATGGCGGCGCGCTTTGCATATCAAAAATATGAAATTCCAAAAAGCGCTCTGGGCGCTTAAACGCTCTGGGCGCAGCGCACGGAGCGCTCGTGTGCGTTTTAGTACAAATCACAGTTAAAGGATAGCATAACGGTAAACATGAATGCCAGAAACCGAATCCTTGTGATTGCTCTTGCGGTGGATCTCGATAAAGATCCCGCTGTCAGGAGAAGGGGTAGGAGTGTGTGGGTACACAACATAAATCGTGGTAGGAGGCAGTTTGGGCCGGGGAGTAGCTTAGCACCGGAACAGGGCTCGTCCAAGAGCTCCGCCATGTTGTTGATATTTTTAGTCCCGCCTCCTCCTAGATTTTGATTGGTCGGTCGAAAAAAGTGACATTGATGAGCGGCGCTCCTCTCCAAATGTTGAACTATTTTCAACTCGAGGCGCCCAGAGCGCTCCGCACAAAACGCCAGAAGCCGAGCGCTCTGCGCGGCGCTGGGAAGAGGAGCGCGCCTAGAAATGAATGACAGAAAGGCGCTGGCAGCTCATAAAACGCTTTCTGTGGACACGGCCCCTTAGGTGCCCTTTGTGAGGCTCCATGTTAAACCTGCATGTTTTGGCATACACATCACAGCAGAAGTTCTCTGTAATCAGTAAATCATACCCCGTTGCTCTGGAATGACATAGAATTATCTAGATGTGCCTAGATGTGAATGTGACCATGCAGCCACTGGTTGGTGTTTGTGGAATGGTGTGTCTGCAAGACCAAATGTGATTGGCTCATTTGTTTTGTCTGTCGTCCCTGCCGTGCCTTTTTCTAGGGCCACGTGGTTATGGGGAACAACGCCATATCACCTTACCAGCAGGTGATCGAGAAGACCAAGAGCCTCTCGTTCCGCAGCCAAATGTTGGCCATGAACATTGAGAAGAAGCAGGCCCACAACAGCAGGAACGAGGTGAGCAAGACACGCATACAGAATGCATACACACAAACCTCCACCTCAGTTCATCACCAAAGGCCACCGTCCCTCCCTTAACCCATCACATCTCTAGAAGGTTGACATGAGTAGTTCAAAGCGTCTCCAGTGATCAGCTCAGAAGATCGAGGCTAAGAATGTTGATGAACAACCATCAACAAAAGCTCTCTTTACACGAAATAAGCCAGTAAGAGCAAGTTTAACAGAGCTAACGCTTTCATCCCTCCATTGCCCTTCAAAGGCCTAATGACAAGGTAGATTCCAAACAGCCATAAAACGAGGCCCGAGCACGGTGACTCAGCTCAGCAACGTAAATGAGGTGGACTCTCACACTGGCTTTTGGTGAACATTACTCAAAGCCTGGAGTTCCCTGCACTTAGGAGCTGCTGCAGATGTCTGGCTCGGGGTCCAGTCATCCTGTGTGTGTGTTTTTGATGTTGACCTTGTGTGTATGAGTGGTATGTAGACCACTCAACTACTACAACAGCCCAGAATGTCATAATCACACACACATCCTCTGACCTAGCCCTGTCAGCCGTGCCTTCACGCAACTCTCCACTCCTTGAAATTGGTAAAGAAAGGCACGTCTGTCAAAGCAGATTGATGTGTTGGTTCCCTCGCTGTGAGTTACAACAGACATGTTAAATGTTCACTTTTTAACTGCACAGCTCTTGAGTGGGTATCTTTTGATGTGCTCAATTACCCTCCTCCCTATTGTTTGAATATCTGCAGCAGGAGTGCAGCCATAACCCTGTCCTGTAAAAAAGCAAAGGCCCCCCTCATTAAGGAGTTTTTGTAATTAGACAAAAGAGGCTGCAAACAACTCACAGAGCACCATTACATCCTGCTATCCTCAAGGCTACAAATCACTTACATATAGTGAGCATTTACTGCCTACCATCTGGGTCGGCTGCTGAGGGTCCCTGTCAGCTCTCACAGCCACCCAGTGCTTACCAATAGAACACACACACACACACACGTTATACACTCCAAGAAGGAAAACGTCACCACTTAACTGCTTGCACATGTACAATACTTTTTCCCACAATCAACAACAAAGTGTTTGTTTTGATCAGTGTAGCTGATCTAAACATT
>OMLI01087394.1:0-21112 GCA_900302605.1 Rondeletia loricata
TGTGTGTGTGTGTGTGTGTGTGTGTGTGTGTCTGAAAGGGTATTTTATTTATGTGGAGTGTATTTTATTTTATATATGTGTATTGTATTTCCTTATCTGTTTATTGTCACTATTTTTGTCTTTTAATGTGAAGCACATTGAGCTTACCTGTGTATGAAATGTACTATACAAATAAAATTGACTTGACTTGACCAAGTGAAATCAATTTAAGAACAGAAAGTAATGTGAAAAAAAAGTTGTGTTAGGTAGTGAACCTGCATGCAGTATTCGATGGGTGGGACGTCCCAAACATCCAGCGGGAGCAATCCATGACAAGCTATAAAACTTCTCCATGGATACAATCTTTGTGCCTGGAAAGGATGGCAAAATGAGAAAATACAATATTGTACATTTCCTTTGATCTTGATCATGTACTTCTACACATTTACCTTGTTCTGCTTCTGGATTAGGGGTTTGAATCCCACTGAGGCCACCCCAACCCAAAATTAAAGCATTCACAGTCATTTTAAGTGTTATGTATAAAAGTGTCCACTAAAATGCATACATGACATGATATGATATGATATGATATGATATGATATGATTAAACAAACCTGGCAGCCTTGAGTGTCTAGAGGTTGAGGAACAGGCAGCGCAGGACTGTACACGTCAGTTCGGATACTGTCACTCAGCAGAGGGAGGGCACTCGCCATGTTGTCACTCACACTCTGGTAAGATGCAATATCACCAGAGGAGAGGAACGCCTCCCTGACAGAAAGAAAAACATGACAGAAAGGGAGAGGTTTAAGAGTTTTATAATGTAGGTAACACCAGGAATTCACTTTATTATTACCAGCTCCTGCAGAGTAAAAAGGTCAAGCAGGGAATGACAGGTTGCTTCAAGCAGGAAGAAAATGGGACAGACAATATGAAAAAGCCACTAAATCAGGCCTGCTGTAACACTTTTTTATTTTTTAACCAGGCAGGTCAATTAAGAACAAATTCTTATTTACAATGATGGTCTGGCAAGAGGCAAAAGACCTCCTGATGGGGAATTGGGGGAAAGGAGAAAAAACAAGACCAGAAGGCTAGCAGTACGCAGAAAGCAACAGAAAACACAATAAAAACAGTCATGTTGAAAAAGACAGTAAAGCAGCACAGGCATAAACTGGACAGACACACATTAGGACTTAGAGACAGCAAACAGCATAATAAATAAGACCAGCGACGACAAGAACGTCACTAAAAGCAATTAAAACATGCGACAAAAACACACAGTGGCACCCATAGAGAAGTTAGTGTAGTCATTTGGCTGAGAGACAGTTGCATGTGTGCCGGTAAATAAAGAGTTGAAATTTCACGAGTCTTGTGCAAATCATTCCAGTCACTGGGAGCAGTAAACTGGAATGAGGAGTGTGAGGTTTTAACTCTGGGGACAGTTAGCAGGATGTGACGGGCAGACCTAGTGTTATTCACTCTATAGATGCACCCATATATAGTATGTTGAACATCTCAACACCCATTTGTCTCCAAGCCCAGCGCTCACCTGATGAGGTGCCTGACAGCGGTGTCAAACTGCAGGAAGAGGACCTGCCTGCGGAGCTGCAGGAGGCGGCCGACAGCCTCTGGGCTGCTGGGATCAGACAGACCGTCAACCTGCCGCTGGATCTCCTGTAGTTCTGCTCCTATTAGCACCCAGAGGTGGGGAGAAACACATCTGGTGATCTGGTTTTCCACATACATGTACATATTGATAAATATATTCGTTTGATAAATGTTTGGCATTAGTAAATACAAGTAAATATATGTCAAAGAGTATTGAAAAGTTGGTTAAATCAAATATCTGAATATATTTTTGGAATACATCTGAACATGTATGCACTAAGGTTAGACAGATGTATCCATTTGCCAGTATATCAGGCCGATATTGGCCTTTTATTAAATATTGGATATCGGCCATTCAGCATTGTCCACCTCCAATATGATGGAGGTTCCTCCCTGACCACATCTACAGAAAAACAGTCTGTAAAACCTGCAATGAAATGTAATTTTGTTTTCACTTAAAATTTAGTTTTTTCTTCCAATAATGTTTTCTGTAAAATAATTATCATTTAAAGGTCTAATGTATCCCAGACTTTCCCTGCTATTGAATAGGTGAGGTGGGTCACCCTGCCTTTAAGAGCTGCTAACCCTTAAAGAATTTCATCTGCAGAGTTTCAATGGAGTTTCAGGGTCACATGATGGTCTAAATGCTGTTTCAGAGGCTTTTCCATTCTGACAAGTATACAATTGTGGGCAAAACACGGAATACTTTGCAATTTTTTGACATGAAAATGGAGAAATGGTGAAACACTTTGAATACTGGCACAAAATATCAACTATCGGCCTTCAAACACTTATATCGGTCGAGCCCTAGTATGCACACATATGTGGTATTTTGTTTTTAACTTTATGTCAATATTACCAGTATTACCAGTGGCTCTGTTTGTAAGGTCTACCTACCGATGCCTTCAGTTCCTCCCCAGTCAGCTGCAAGATGGGGGCCTGGTGCCTCTTGTCCTCTCCTCTGGCTACAGGAGTCTCCTGTGTTTCCCAGTCTGGAGAAACTTACCAGGTAATAGACTATGTCATGAAGGGCTGACACTATCTCCAGAGTGTGATGGAGAGCCTTGTCACATGCCTGTTAAAATGGAGGAATACAGGGGGATTATAACATGAGAGGAGGAATTCATATTTTTGTTTTAACCTGCTTGGAGTACCAGATGGATGGGAAGAGGAAAATAACATAAGTGCCAGAGAATTTAGACAAAAGCAAGCACTAAGAATAATTGGGAAACACAATTTTACCTAGGTCACGCACTATAGCCTTTGAAATGATCTGTAGTCGTGAGAAAAGCATGAAAGTGAAAGAAACTGTACTGCAGTATAGTGTTTTGATAACGGGCTTTAGTGTCTCACCGAAATATCTGGTGTTTTGAACATGCGGAGCACTTCAGAGAAGTGGGGGATGTACCAGAGGTTGAGGAGTGTTTTGCCATCTGCAGACAACAACTGCCGGGGGCGACGCTGGAAGGTCCTGATCAGGGGAAGAGCTGGATTAGCCTCTTGGTGATCTGCACACACACATCTGTGTTTTCATGCACTGAATGGTGTGTGTGTGTCTGTGTGTCTGTGTAGTTTCTTTGCAAGGGTGCTGCTGGAAATTCTGGGCCCCGCACAAGATGTGAAACTGCCCATTCCCCCCACATCCCCCCACACCCTAATGTGTCTGACAGTTGCACACAGGACGTGATTTCATCAAGTGAACAGTGTCTATGAGAAGCAAGTAACTGTGTGTGCACGGAATGACGGGATAGGTGGCAACGCAACAGTGCCTGCGATGCCACCATAGACTTTACAAGGATGCAACGAGAAAAGTTGAAAAAATATATGCAAATGAGCATGACGGTCGCTGCACGAGAACCAATCACAGCAGTGTTGGGTTTTCCTGAATTATATTACCCATCTCTGCCAGCTTGTGAAGATCCTTACAAACAAAATAATGTATGGAGGGAAGTGGTGAAGTGAGAAAGAAATGAGATTGTTTGTCTTCCTGGTGTGTAACGTTACCTAAAGTAGCCTCAAATATTTTAGCTGCTAATTTTAGCTGTGGTAGGCTAAACACGTAATGTTAGCTAGCTAGCCTACCTATCCCATCACATCCGAATAGCTGTAGCCACTTAGCTAGCTCGCTAGAGTAAAGCAGAATTTCACGATAATGTTTTCCAGACATATGATTATGGGTTTTATTTGGGCATAATGAAATGAAAAAATAATAAAATACAAAATTGGTCTACATAAACAAATAATGTTAAACAAACCCAATGCTTGACCCAAGAACACACCCAGTGAAACGCCCACAAACAGACTTCTGATAGAGCGAAGCGATGCAAAACAAAGTGGTCGTGCTTGGTGTGCATGCATTGTAACGCATGCTACGTTCATGTCATATCGGAAGAATTATGAAATGGGATGACATCTCCTTGCGACAACTTGGAAGCGTTGGGTCCCCCTCAAAGTATTCCCCCTTTTCCTCCCACTGGCAAGACCCATGTTTCTTTGTACGGTATGATAAAAGCATGGTGTAAATTTTTCCTGGTATTGCACGCTAGAAACCCATAACACTGGTTCAGGCTGGTTCTACCTGGGGTCAGGGCAAAGGTCAACCTCTGAATCCAACATGACTTTCAGCTCACTGGCTCGGCCAATCATGAAGTGGGACTGGCGGACGGATGGTATGTCGTCCAAAAGGGCGGTTAGACTGTAGTAATGTGCAACAATCTGCGCTCTCACACAATACTGAGAAACATTTACGCTGAATCTGTGGAAAGAATGGCAGACACAAGATTTACCTTGTACATTTAGCTGATGCTCTTACCTAGAGTGACTTACAATGAGCGAAACAGTAGAGATCAGTAGAACTAACATGAGACAGGTTGTATACCATCTGATATACAGGGGTTACAAAATTGGCGTACTTTTTGAGAAACTCGAGAATGAGCCTCCTTTTGATCTTTGCTGCTTCATCCTGCGGTGCGAGAGAAATGAGCTTTACTTCATGGGTAGCGAATCACATTTATCATCATGCTCGGCCACCTGAGAATCTACCGCCGTGTGTAACTCACAGGGTGTTTTATAAGACCCCCCATTGCCTGTGTCTTCTTAATGAACGAATTCAGCATCTCGTCGCGCAGACCCACTTTTTCCAGCTGGATGGACACAAAGGCTTCCATCAGCCTGGAATAACAAGCAAGATTCAGTTTATTAAAGAGTCAAATTTACAGCACAAAAACAGTGTTAGTCATCATTAATGTAATGTCTTCTTCAGTGGTGAAAATGACCTCTCCTTGGTTCCGGTGACAGTTCTCTTGAGTCCTCTGGAGGGTAAATAGTCAGCCTTTTCCTGCAAACTGTCCGTGTCACTTCCAAGTTCAGAGTCAAATCTTGTTGCAGTGTTTGCATCTCTATCAGACTGAAGACTTTCTTGGCCCTAAGAATGAATTGGAAACCAATCTGAAATAACCTGCCCGCAATTCAAATTGCAATATTTAAACAGCGATTCATCCATGCTACAGCACGCACCATACACACCTCAGTCGAAGCTGTCACACTCTCTGCCCAATGGCAAAAACAAGCCTGTTTCACAACACTTATCAGGGCATTCTTCTGTGTAACCTGGCAGGCCAGAGTCACCTGGAGATTTTCTATACTCCGTCTGTTCATAAGCTATGAAGAGGCAGCGAAAAGGAGTAAATTAATTAAGTGGTTGGTCAATTTACTGATTTGTTCATTCATTCATTCATTAGCCAATAAAAGCCCCAGTGTTTAATTTGAACGTACGTGAACAACTGCTTCTTTTGAGCTGAAGCTAAATCGCCCAATCTGGTTCTCATCCAGTTCCTGGACGCTCAAAGGCAGGCTGGATGGGATGTACCTGAGGCAGATTGCACACTTTATTTCCTTCTGCAACATACTCCACTCCTCTAGTTAAGTTAATATAAAAAATACAGTAGAAAAGTAGGAACAATATATACAGTACACATGGAGAGGCGGAGCTAAGAGGGAAAAACATGCTAGAGGGATCTCACATCTCCTGCTCAGAGATTCCCTTCAAAAGCACAGCTTTTTTAGATCGCACTCCTAAAGACTTTACAAAATAAGACAAGATATTACCTCAATTAGACAATATTCATATTAGTCATGTTGACTTTTGCATATTTGTCTGTCTTTGCTGTCAACAGACTAACTGTAAGTGGTAAATAAAGCAAAAAGAAAGACTGGCAGCATCATGAGAAAGTTAGCTGTACCCTGAAAGAGCTCAGATGGCCAGTGTGTATCTATAATGTCCACTGGAGGATTTTATGAGACTTACCTGTCCACACAGCTGTTGTCTTGCAGTAGGGCCGTGATAAACACAGACTTCTGCTCTGCTTTGTCTTTTTGTTCGGCACACTCAAACTGCACAGGCCTCATGTACAGGTGGAACTCATCAAAGCCAAGCTCTGACGCCAAGTTCCTGTATAACCTAGGGGGGATTTAAAGAATTATTGAATGTTTCCCTTACAAGTAGGGAACAGTGTTGATTTCTACCAAATGTGTCCCATGACATTGAACTTCATGAATGACACTGGATCATTTCTGGGTGTAATATTAGCAGACCTGTGGGAAGAGTATACGCAAATAATTCTTAGCATTTGTTTTAACCTACTTACAGTATGTAGGGTTTACAGCATCAGGGAAATTCAGATATGCATTTGGCAAGCTCCACCCACCTGCTATTCCAAGAATGTTTAAAAAATGGACCCCGGTGTGAGTGATAGCTTAACTGTGCCAGATGTGCAGTCTCAGAGGCTGACTCCATCAGACGGTGGCGAATGGTCACTAGCTCCAGCAGCTTGGAGAGGGTCTCCACTGCATGCAACTGTCTCTCCCTTCCCTGCCTCATGTCCTTCTCCTCAGCAGATCTTACTAAAGACAGACCCACATCTTGGACCAAAGTCGGGTCCTCAAAAAACACATCCGAGTACAACTGTGAGGGGAAGGAAAGAAACTAGAATTGAGTTATAGTGCTTCATTTGATTTGAATAGATTCCCGAGAAAGAAAAACGTACATCCTTTTGTATTTGAGAGCTGTAGGAGGACCTGGGTGAAGCCAGGGTGTTCCAGCTCTGCAGGGCCTGCCGCAAGAGCTTCTGTCGCAGGATGAGTTTCTCAGTGACGCCCCTGACCCTGTGCAGCTGACAGAGCTCTGTGTGAGCCTGGGCTAAACCATGATACACCTTAGAGGCCAGGCAGAGGGACGGGTGAACCTCCAGAAGGAACATGTTCATCAGTGCAGAGCTACAACCAGGGTACAAACAGGACAATAGAGGAGGATCAACCATAGACATGTCACGGACACACAAACACACAGATGCACACAAACAGTGGTGGAAAGAGTACTAGAATGTCTTACTCAAGTAGAAGTACTGTTACTTTGCTGATATTTTACTTAAGTACAAGTAAAAGTACTGGTGTAAAAAGCTACTTAAGTAGCTCATTTAAAATGTACTCAGAGTAAAAGTTACTGAGTTACTTTTTAGAAAAGAGATGTTAGATGTGACCTTTCCCATGCAAGTTCAAACTCGATTCTTTTAATTGGAAAAATAGGAAATTACAAAATAAAGTGCAAAAACTAAGTAAAACCAGATTAATTAAAACCAGATTCTCTTCTCTGCAGACTGATTGTTTAAATTATGTGATATAAAATGTAGAGAAGTACAATACGTATTTAAGTAAAAGTAAAATTACTGACTTAAAACAATACAAGGAAACACACAAAAGTACAAAAAGTACACAAAAAAGCTACTCAATTACAGTAACGTGAGTAAATGTAATTAGTTACTTCCACCCTTGCATGCAAACATGCACACATGTAGGAAATGCATTGTGAAAATAATGAAATTCTGGAGGATACCAACTCCGCTTACTGCTGTATTTATCACTTGCCTGCTGCCACCAAGCGAGACCAGATGTTTGGGAACATAGTTTGGTGGAAGGCCATAGTTCTGAACGGAGCCTCTCTGGCCATCTCTCCAGATGCGTTGGAGGTACTGCCGCTGCTGGCCAATCTGATGAGATAAACAATACTATCTGCCACAATATACAGGGTGTAGATTACACTCGTATAATGTACTGTACTACACACTATGACACAATTTGTCTTGGACATACAAGCAAGCACTGCTGCTTACATGTCCACATTAAATAAAACATCAATTTACTTGTTTAAAAAAGCAAAATGATTCCAAGAAAGCCAGTTATTACACTTAAGACAGACAATTCATCTTATTATCCACACACAAATCCCTACATTCACATTCATACATACGCATGCACACTCATCCTCCGGCGCAACACTAGATTCGGCCCCTCTGTTTCAAAACTAGTATGCTCGTGAGACTTCACGTCTGGCTATGTGAGACTACATCAACGCAAACAACGAGGGTCTTTGCGGGCTTAAGACTAAATTGCTGGTGTGAAAAAAGGACCTGAACACTAAAGTAAACAGATGTCAATTCATTCATGCTTTTTGCTCTCACCTGACAGTCCAGAACTGCTCTGATCAGCTGTTGGTGGCTTTGAAGGCAGGCCATCTCTGCCCTGTAGGCCTGAAGAAAGTAATCCTGGTTAAGGTCCAGTTGTGGCCTACTGTGCATGATGTCAGTGATAACCCGGGCCAAAGCGAACCTCTCCTCAGTCCCCGACACATGCTGGTAGGCCTCATAGTAACAGTTCAAGAGCTGGAGAATAACAAGAAAACCACAAGGTAACAGCGTGAAAAGATACAGTTTCTTGTTCCGTGAGGATGACTGGCCTTGGAAAGTGAGGAAGCAGGCAAGCGAACAGATATTCCAGTTACAGTCTTCATTATTATCACTACACCTGCACTTTGCTCTCCAGAAAGTCCGTCTCACATGTCCACAAGTCGAGAAGCACTGCAACGCGGTCTACATCTGTCCCGGCCCAGGAGTGGATGTCTGCTGCCGAGCTGAAGGGACCCTCAACTTTTCCCACTTGCTTGCTCCTGTTTCTCTGGATGTAGTGGGAGCCAACTAGAGCCAGCAAGCTCTCCAGCTCCTCCAGGTCCTTCAGAGCAGCATCATACACGACGTAAAGCCCTCTCTGGTCCTGGGTGTGAACGAACCTCTCCTCAGCGCTGTAGAAATCATGCAGGTTCTCCACCTCTGCAAACTCCATGAACTCTGAGCAATGAACCTGGAATATGAAGAAGTCATACACGCACTTTGATGCAACAAGAGAGGAGATACATACCTGTTTAAGATGATAAGGCGTGTGTGTGTTTTTTCATAAAGATCTTGTCTAGTGCAGCTTTAAGAAATGATGGGATCATAGGAAGCAATGTGTGGCGTTCTTCACTTATCCCATACATGCGTATTAGATACACACACACACACACACACACACACACACACACACACACACACACACACACACACACACATATATATATGTTTGTGTGACAATAAGACAGCTGAAGTCACCAGTTCAACAAACGTGTGGACTCTTTTCCCTATTTTGACTCCCACGAATTGGCCGTGACACACTGTGACATGTCCTTACCTTGTAGTCAACAGGAGTGTTGTGGCTGAAGTGGACTGAGCCAAGACCTCCTGCCACCCCGCTGCCCCCTCTGGCTGCGTTCATCCAGCCTGTTTCTTCTGCGGTGCTGAATAGCTCTCTCCCCTCCAAGCGCAGACCGGCTAGGTCAAAGGTCAAGGTCCTCTCCACAGAGCGCAGGTAGTTTAGCATCCCAAGAGAAATACGCTATGGATAGAGAAAATTAGAACAGGCAGATGTTAAGCGTCTCAGAGAATGAGCACTTATCTAAATCAGCTCTCCTACTCTAAACAGCTTGATACACGTGGGTGTAGAAAAAATCGCACTGAAACAACATCACTTTTTTAAGCCAACATCATCTAATACACAGCTAAGCACCCCCAGATAGCCAAAACAGAATGTGCAGCTGTTTGCCTCACCTGGAGCTCTCTGAGTCTGAGATGGCGCAGGTAGATGAGGGACAGGTATGCACCTCTGGTTATGATGGGATCTGAGGTGCCTTCCTCTAGACCGTCATCCAGACCCAGCAGCTGCATGCTGTCCATGTAAGAGTAGCTGTGTTTACAAGAAGGAGCAGAGGCACAGAAAGCTGAGACTCTAAAAGATGCCTTAGTGTAGTATGCAGCCGGTGGCAGAAGTATTTGGTCTGTGAAAAAATGGCTGATGTCATTTGTTACATGGTTTAATGAGGAGATCAACAAAAACCCAATGTGGACACCAACAAAGACAACAAAGATTATTAAAAGCTGACACTGTTTGCTTATTAATCTTTTAATGTGAAATCCAAATTACCGTACATTCTTGAGCTTACTATCTCAATATTTTTACTATTGACTATAGACATGACTGTCCTGCAAATGGAATATTGCCACATTATATTGTGGCAAAGCAATTTTCTCTGTAAAAAATAATACACACCTTTCATTTTTTGTGCTTGAGGTTTTGCTCTTCAAACTCCTTTTATCCTGGCCTCCTCTGACTCCAAATCTAGATGAGAGATCACGTGTATCCTAACAAGAAAAGTGTCACTTTTAATATGAACTCCAACACAGGCGACTTTGAGAAAAGCTGAGCAGAAAACTCCATAATACATGCCTGAGCGAGACTGGCAGCATTGTAAATGCTCGTCCAGATCTCAGAGGTCTTCTGTCGTTTTGTCCTACTGGTGTGTGAGACTGATGAGGACCTTGTGGCTTGTGAGTCGCACACATGAGCAGCATGCTCTCTTAGAGCCTCGCCCACATGGAGCAGATCAGGGACCTGATCAGAGCAGATACAGATCAAAGTATCAGTATCTGTATCAGTGGCAGGCCTGGGTCACATAGTAGAGCATTTGTTTCAATTGCATCAAGACAATTTAGATAGTGTCAGATATGTTATCAATCACAGAAAAGTGTCAAAAATGACTTTTAAATAGTATACATTTCTGGTAATTTCTAGATTAAAGCACATTTAAAAAAAAAATACTATTTGACCCACATCTGATTAATGTATCATCACTACATCATAATGTTGACAATAATTATAACATGCCACAGTAATACAAAAGTTGCAACCCCATCAATACCCTTGTCTTTCGATATTTCCACGTTTAAAGGAGATATGACATTCAGAGGCCAAAGTAGCATTACCTGAAGAAACTTGCAGTGCATCCTCAGTAACTCGTCAACAGATTTCTTTTCCTTGAGCTTTGTGATGAGTTTTTCCTGCCATGGATCCCGCTTGGGCTTAACCTACACGACAGAATCAAAACAGTCAATATCCTCTCTGTCCTCCAAAACTCTTCTTACACACATACAATTTGGAAACCTGAGAAAGAGTGATTGAGAAAAATATAGTAAAAACACGGTGGGTTAAGAAGTGATGTGTGGTATAGGTTAACTTATAAATCACAGAAAAGCATACTAAATTGCCTTTCAGCTACTTTCCTGTGATTGTCTAAACTTTGTCACTCATTGCATCGCCCCCTGTGGACAAACCCAACCCATCGGACACCTAGGTAGGCTTAAATAAACTATAAAAAGTATTTGGAAATACTATTTGACCGTGGTTTGTGCATTTCTCCGTCCAGACCTGAATGAAGGGAATCCAGTTGGCCTCCTTCTTCAGAGCCACGCTTGCACTCTTCCTCCCCCACTGGCTTTCTTTGACCTCTGTACCATCGTACTGGGGGAAAGTCTTCATCAGCTCTTGCTTTCTGAAGATCGTTCTGAACTCCATTGACACCTATTCAAACATTCAACAGAGCTGGCAAATATTCAAATTCAAATATTGCCGATTACCAATTGTATATCCTTTCATCGATCGATGTCAGATGGAAGTACAGTGGTATCACAGGCATGACTACTGCAGGGAATGTGTGTGTTTATATATCAGTGTGGTATAATGTGGTGTAGTTGGTCAAACAACAACATTACCATGCTGAATAACTCCATCTCGTCTGCAGTGGTCCTGATGTTCAGAGTGTCATAGGGCAGGTGGAAAAAGGAGACCAAGGACTGCAGTTCAGGAAGAAACTCCTCCAGTTTAACAGTGTGCATGGGAACATCATCTGCCAGTCCTGAAATTCCTGTAGTGATGTGATCAGCAATGAACTGTTTGTGTATGAAATCATTTTTAATATTTATTTTTGACATAACTTAATGCCTGTATAGCTATATCGTTCCTCTACTACTTTTACTGCTATTATTATGCCATTGTTTTTATTGTTTGTGTATTATTATGTGTTACATTGCTGCTGTCACCGTCTCTAAATCTAGATGTTAATAGTGCAGGTTTGGTTCTCACCATCAATATGTTGAGCCTTATGTAAAGTCTCAGTGTGATCCTTTGTGAAGGTCGCCTGTGATTCCTTATCGTTCCTTTCACAAGCCGGTATATAGTGCAGCACCTGTTAAATGAGTAAGTCTACTTTAACTTATTTTATTTATTTGAATATATAAAAATGATGAAACACTTAAACACATTTTAAAAAATCAAGATTGCAAACAAAACACAAATGACTTGGATAACAGAAACTACAACATACACATCAAACATTAACACTGTCCACACACTAAAATATCAACCGTTTAGCCTCAGTGTCCCGGGGGTCCTTACCCTCAGGAAGTGATGAACGGTTTTAACCGAGTGCAGGTGGCAGACCAGCCATCTGAGGTAAATGACCACGTCATCCTGAGTGACCACGTTGAGAGGGTTTCCTCGACCGGTCAGGATCTTCTCTCTTGTCACTGCCAGTCTGCGAGCTCTCTGAACCGCATCCTCATACTCCTGCATCAAATACCACACCTGGTCCTGAGGAAAAACAAGACGTAGCCGATCTGGTGAAGACGACAGAGCTGAAAAGTCATGTTTATAGGCAATAAAAAGATGACAATTTTTCAGCACGAATGTCACGCCTCTTTCTTTCTATGACTATAAAGTCATCATGGCTCCTTTTTGTGAATGGGGAGCGGTTTGTCTGCCCTTCTCAAGAACAGTCAAGAGAGCAAAGAGATAGAAAAGGGTTATCCAGGGCTTCCCAAAGTGAGACTTATAAAATCTTAAGCGATGTAACCTGTTACATCCAGACTATTTTTCATTTATTTTGGTATTCCACATTCACAGAAGATCTATGGAAAGATATCTCCAGATTAATAATTGACAACATATGTGGAGATTTCTCTCTTTTGTTCAAAAAAAAGAGTCGGCTTCCTTGACTGCAACAGTAGATATGAAAAACTATATTTTATAATTAATCATATTTTTATCCTATCTAAATTTCATATTCATGAGAGCAAGTAGACAAAGGGAAAACTTCCCTTCTCTGTGTTT
Organism: Rondeletia loricata; assembly: GCA_900302605.1. Lineage (NCBI taxonomy): Eukaryota > Metazoa > Chordata > Actinopteri > Beryciformes > Rondeletiidae > Rondeletia > Rondeletia loricata. Next base: position 12,952 of record OMLI01087394.1, read on the forward strand.
GCCAAGGAAAACGAGCAGTATTTTAAATCCATTGGATTTTCTTAATCTCTTCCAATGAAGTCTCAGTTAGAAATCTGTATACGGTCTTCATTTAATTTGTGTAATGTCCCATAGTGTGTTATGTTCATCTCTAATATTTTTGTATACTTGCTTGTATACTATTTCATGCCATGTCTGTATGGCTTCTTTGTATCTTGACTGTGCAGAATACATATATTTTAAAAAATGGCCATCATCATGTTCCAATGTAAAATATTCTGTATTTGATCTATTTTGATTCAATCAAATAACAACTAAGAAGAATTTTTAGAAAGCTATGTTTATGCTTGTTTTATTTCTAAATAATAGTAAAAGTAAGATTACTTTGGGGCTGCCCTTGTTATATTTTGGTCCTTTTCCCTCTGTGTCAAAAGGACTGGACGCCCCTGGCCCCCTGCAGCAGTGATAGGTTCAGCAGCAGAGCATGAGCTGGGACTCAAACCAGGGAAGTCACACATATAAGGTGGATGAGCCACCGGAAGAAAACCCCTGTCTATGGCCAATTTTAAAGTGCTGGCAAAGTTAGACCTGGGTCTTCTTTTGATTTTGAAGTTGTCACCTTGTAATAAGGATAAAGCTTCTCAATGACACTGGTATGACGGCAGAATCTCCTCCATCTCAGCATGAGCAGATATTTGACCTGAGCCAAGTGATATGATCTGTCTGTATAGAACTAGAGAAAACAAAACAAAACCAGTAAATCTTTGTAAATCACTTTTAAAAACACATTTTATTTCATGTTTTTCCAAAATTGCTTCTACCGATTATCTGCTCTACTCTATTCAGTTCCATTCTGTTCTATATGTCCTCTTTTTTTAGGATTTGTGTGTCATCACCTGGTGCAGCAGAGGAGGTAGACTGTCAGGAGTGTACTCCATACTCAGGCAGCTCTCCAGCTCCTTCTGCATAACGCTGGCCTGAGAGAAAACCGGCAAGGCTTCTGCCACCTACAACCCAGAGGAGGGAGAAACCCAGTATAGGTCGTTTAGGTTTAGAAGCTTGCAGAAAACCCAATTTTTCTATCAACTCCATGGTGATATGTGAAGTGACAGCGAGTCTACAATTACATAATACATTACCCAGAGTTTTCATGCAACTCCAAAGGCTTTCATGACCTAGAAATGAAATTAATTTTCCACACCCCCAGACTTTTTAGATCAGCGTAGCGACCTTGATAAGAATAACAGGTTTATTTTCATTCTCACCTGAAGTGCCCTCCTAAGGGTCTGCTCTCTCTCAACACGGAAGAAGGAAATATCCTTTGGAGGTGGAATGGAACTGAAATAAAGCTCAGAATGAGTAAACAAGACAGGGATCAATATAGAGACCTGGGTCAAATGGCATTTACAAATACTTTCTATGGATTGTTCCGGTATATACAAGTTTTCAAAAGTCAATTTAGCTTTGTTTACTGTTTTTTAATTGATATTTTATCTGAGACTATCTGAATTTAACTCCATGTGGTAAATCCCACCTATCTGGCACTCTAGGAAGATTGAAACAAATGCCAAGAATTATTCAAAACCACAAATATAATCACATAATATAACCATAGCCATAACCGTCAGCCAAGCTTCCACACCTGTGAGATTTGGAAGGCGCGACTCCCAGGGGAAATCCACTCTCTTCAATTTCTGCCCTGAGTGCAGAGAGTTGATCCGACAACTCTGCCTCCATCTGCTCCACTTTAACAGTGGAGGAAACTTTGTACACATTAGACATGGCGGAACTGCCCTTCATTTAAGACTAAGATGTATAGAAATTGGGAAACCGAGATCCAAACATTCTAAGTAATGTCTTCAACATGCAAAATCTCTGCTGCCATGCTGACTTGTTGTGGTGTATCCATGGAGACGAGCCTCCAGGCAACCGGGCTTCCTGTCCTTCATCTAGACACTGGGGCGCAGCAGCAAGACAGTGACTACATTTGATCTGTAGAGGGCTCTGACGTTTCATCAGGGGCTTTTTAGACACTGTACTGTGTGGTGTGACAGTAATTTGTGTGAAGAATATAGAAATGTGCATGGTGCACCAATTGTTGAGCAGCATTTATATCAGCAATCTTCCATCTCGTATACAAAAACCTTGACTTCAGAGTCACAGTAGGTCCAGTCTTCTTGGATACAGTATATGATTGGTTCTTAGCCCATGATGTGATTATCCAATAGCAAATCACCTCCATGGTGCTTGTAGAGTCAAGTCTGCAGCTGTATAATTCCACTAGGGATAAAAATAAAAAGGTATATCAAAAACTCGAGAAATTCAGTGCTTCTTCAAGCTTTATTTACATGCACCATCTCTGATACAACCAAGATAAGAATTGGAAATACACCTGGCAATGTCAAATTGATGTCTTTTTTTGTAGGAGCAATAGGAAGAAACAAAGTATGGATATTGGCAGTGGGTGTTACTCAAAAATACTGTAGATCAGAGAAAGTGACCTTGAAAACAAATTAATGATTCAACTCAGTATGTTGCATTTTAGGTTGAAATCCACCATGTGAAGCTACAAAAGCCTATATTTGGAAGCATAATGGTGCAGAATATCACTGCAAAATCAAAAACTAAGCCAAAGGGATCAATCAATTCAATATTTCTGTCACACAAACATCACTTTAACTCAACAGGGCATAACATTTGGATTTTCTTAACAACCCTAATGGTGTATACAGTGCTAAATGGAATATTTAAACAGCTTCAGGCACCATTTGCCATTGTCTGCCTGTGCTAATCAATGCCTGTTTTAGGTGGTCAAAATGTAGGCCTGGTTGAATAGATCAGACAAGTGTTTATACACACTGCCTATCCCTACCACACTATGCATAATGGGAATGCTTTTATCTCAATGTAATAAAAAGAAAAACATTTATATGTTCCCTGAAACATGGATGGTCAAGTTCAATTTAATGAGCACACCAATTCACTGAAAGGCCCTTTGTCCTGCTGTTCCTACAAAAACTGTGCTGATGTTGATTTTCTTTGCCCTTAGCACTGGATCCTAATATTTATACACTTTGTATCCCCTTATTCCCACTTATTTAAATGCAGAAATATTTTGGCAATATTTAAAATACTGTGGTTGTTCTTTCTCACATAAAATGGCAAATTGCCAAGATATTACACAACTTCCTATCATAGAGTTGAAATCCCTATGAACCCAGCACCTGCTATAGTGCTGATAACAAAGGGAGGCTACTAATGCCGCTCCATTTGCAGCCACTCCCTGCTATCTTCTTATTTATAGCACCAAGTACTCCTTCAAATGACCGAACACCAGAATATTGTATTTGAGTGCCCTGGAATCTCAAGTGTGGTTATTTTATCCCAGTACCAAATAGTCCTAAGTGTTTACTAATGCAAATGGTGTCAACTATAGCTAAATCATGTTGCTTGCTAAACACAGTCCTTATTTCTGTCCTAAACTCTGTATACTGAGCAGTACTTCCAATATTGCAGTAAGTGGAAGAGGGGGCAAGGTCGAGGAAAGGGAGCTGCAGCAGAAACACCATATTATCGAGAGCTTCAGTAATGCACCTCTTTAGAAGGAACGGAGTTCACAGTAATGTCACTAAAATCACAGGGTCAAATTCACAAAATAAAAATAAAACATTACATACAAAACCACACAATGTAGATCATTTCACGTCTTGATAACATTTTACCTCTACAGATTGATATTTGGTGCATGACTTGGTGCATCAATGGGGGGAAAAAAGCTTTGCAATAACACTTTTGTTTTTAATCATTTAGTCCACTTAGGCTACGTCTCTCAAAGAAACTTAAAGCTTATCAAGTATCCTCCACTGGAACATAATGTAACATTCTCTGCAGCTTGTTCTGTAAACAGGCTGTCACCCACAATAGGCTGACAGCTGGTTTGGCAAAAACTTGTTGGTTTAGGTATGAAAGGGCATGAGAATTGAGACAAAGCAGGGTGAAAACATAATTCATCATCAGTTCCATGTATCACTTTGTGATATGAGTGATTCCCTGAGACTAGCAAGAGTTGATGATTTTCATATTGTTTTAACAAAATTCCAGTCAATAATACCATTGTTCATACTGCTCAGACATTGATCTTTTTAACAAATCTTTTCTCCACTGCGAAGACACCATTGTGTGTCTTAGACACTTAAAATACAGTACCAAACGTAATGCCTGACATTAAAAATAATGGAAAAACACACTACATGAATACACTTTCACATATTCTTTCTTCCCTCTAGTTGCACAATGCAGGACAATGAACCCCAATATACATCCCCCACTTCTTTTAATCACACCGAGCTCTGACAGAACTTCTCAGCTTGGGACCCAACTTTGGGGTGAGGTCTGTTTAGAGCTGGAGAAGCTTCCTGAATTCCTGTTAGCATTCTGGGCAGAGGTGAGGTGAGAATCAAAGCTTAAGTCCAGGCAATCTGCATCCATCAGTTCATTGCGGATGATAGAGTCCATGTCACACTCAAGACTGCCATTGAACACGTCTAGGTCCAGATCGGCAGGAAAGCGGTCCCGAGCAGACATACCCGAGTCAAGCTGCATAGAGGTGTTCTTGCTGGGAGACTTCAGGTGCTGCTGCTTGGCATCAGTATGGCCAGTGTCAATGCTCAACCCCAGAACTCCATTGACAGAGGTTGACAAGCCAGCTTGCCAACCAGGCACTGAAGAACTTTGGGCCTGACCTGCACTAGCCTGGTTCACCAACATAGGGTCTTTGCGGAGCAGCATGGCATTGCGGCGGGAGTTCTGCAGAGCGATGGCGGTGCTGGCCTGCGACATCAGTGGGTCGGACTGGGTGAGCATGACATTGCTGTGGCTGTGGGACTCCAGGCTGAGCAGATCCTGCAAGGTCTGGTGTTCACTGAAGTGAGAGATGCAAGAGAAGGTGGTCTGCTTGTTCTCCTGGATGGTCTGCATGGGTGATTGCCGCAGGCTTGTGATGGACGGAGGGCTAAAAAGAGAGTTAGGCCCATAGCTGCCAGAGGGGCTACCCAGACTGCTTCCTGAGCAGCTGAAAGTAAACACTGAGCTCCCCTGCCCATTGGCTCCACTGTCTTCCTCTCCAGGAGGAGGCTGCTGGGATGCCGTCAGGCTGATATTGTCCAGGAGATCGTCCATCAGGTTGTCAGAGAGCCCGTCATTGAGGTTCATGGTACCTGCCAGGTCAGAGAGCCCTGTGGGCCCCGTGGAGGGGGACATGCTGCTGGGACTGGAGTAGAGCATCGGGGAGAGGGGAGAGTCATCATCAGGCACCTCGTCCAGCTCCAGGTTGGCCAGGATGGGGGAGAGACGGCCGCTCAGTGTGCTGGCATTGGAATTGGTCCGGGAGCGGAAGTCTGTCCAGGCATCCAACTCGTCACTACTGCGGGAGGTGGGGCTTCCTGTCCATTTAGAGAGGCTTGAAGAGCTCTCTGAACTACCGTCTTGGGCGGCCTGTAGAGAGGCTTTCTTCTTGGTGGCACGACCTCTGGCACCCTTGATGTACTTGCTGTTGTCCATGGATACAGCCCGTCGCCGTGGAGCTTTGCCTCCTTTCCCACCCTCTGGGTTGACCATCCACCAGGAGCTTTTCCCTGTTCCTTCATTCTGGACCTTGACAAAACGACTATGGAGGGATAGATTGTGTCGGATGGAGTTCTGCAATAAAAGTGTATAAAGACAGATTTTAAAAAGCACATTCAGGTTTTATAAAAAATGCTTTTATGTATGATGGCATGATTTCTTAAAGCACTTGAAACATACCTACAAGACAATTAAAACCTTTAAATAGATTACTGGCCTTGCTGTGCAGCTATTATTCTTGTAAGATCGCAAAGGCCTGTATAGTTTGCTTGTAGGTCTATGTAGTTTGTAGAAATGTGATTTTGATAAACGTTGCTGCATCATGAGTACAGCTGAGTACTATAAACAGGCAACATTCAATGCTGTAGGCCTATTTCATTACACCATGGAACAGGCATAATCTTTTGGTATTAAACAAACTATTAGTACAAAGTATTGTGAACAATGCTAACACTGCAGATGATCAAAATGTCTTCTAAGAGAGACTTGCTTGAACCTCACACTATGACCTATTTCTGGCTGCTATGAAAGGTCTACAGGATTTCCCTGGAGATACTCCCAACTATGTACAAAATTAAACAGCTGGAGCCTGCACGCTCAGCCCACACTAAATGACACTGCAGTAACAGAGGAGAAACTGCAGTGATCTCTGCAGCAGAAAGGCCAACTTCATAGGAAGGTTCTGGGAGAGTATAATCCCCATAATCGTAACCCTAGAACACTCTCGTCAGGTGATTTTCACCCACACAATTATAATCACGTGATTTTCATTGTGTTGCTGTTGTCTGAGTCACGTGGGTCCTTGGGTAGCTTCATGGTGCTCACTGACATCATCAAAGGTAGGTGTGTTTCCCTGCTCCAATCCCTGGTTTTTGCTACAGGCACGTGTTCGGGTGATTTTCACCCGACGTTAGTGATAGAGTAAAATATTTTCGGGTGGATTAGTGTTTGTGTATGGCGATCTCAAGGGTAACAACGTTCAGGTCCGCCATATTCATTGCCCCATATCATTCACAGTTATCATCCTGTCACAGGTTTGGTGACTCTGGTATGTAAACATGCGAGTAAAAAAAATATTTTTATAGTCAGCTGGTCATTTTTCGCCTTTCAAAAAATGAAATTTCTTGTTCATCTCTCCCACAGTTGTCAGTGATGCAGGGAGACTGTGCCCTCACCAGGCAAGGCTCACGTGTCCCATAAATGGGTGGACCAAAGAGCAAGTTCTCATTTTTTTCATTTCATGAGACATTGTATATGGGAAAATAAAATAAAAGTACTTCAATTTGCCATGTATTGTTGTATTTTAATATATCAAAATGTTTTATCGGGTAAAATATACCCGGCGTTAGTGTTGGTGTTAATTTAACTAATTTAAGCGACAGTGTTCTAGGGTTAAATTAACTTCAGTGAACTGAGGTCCTATTTAAATCCATAGCCCATCTCTCAGAAGACTATACTAGTCAAACACTAAACAACCGAATACAAACTCCAATTAGACAGGGCTATAAACGGCCTAAACAAAAACACCATGGAACCTATAAATGCAGCTTTGAAGGAAGGCGCTCTCTTTGTGATGAGTGGGAGATCACAGACCAAGCATTGGCCACAGTCTTCTCATGTATGCTATGAGTCAATGGCAATGGCCTGCTGATTTAAAACTTCTAGCAAAGCCCTTGCTCAAAGCCAATTATAGGATTAGGTCAACTAGCAAGCACATTCATCACTTACAACAACACATGCGACCGACTCTTAGACCTAATGCTCAGGTGCCTCCTAGCTCTTTTCTTTTTTTGCTCCACCTAAATTAGCTGGCAAGGTTGATGGGATTTGTCAACCACTCAGAATAAACCAATGGCCATTTGGTTAGGCGAGATTTCTTACTTTACCCAATCTTTAACTCATTTTCACTAGCGTGTGTATTGGTGGCTTTCACAAAACCATGCCCATTCCTCCCACTACAGTATCAGTCACCGGTCTGCAATTTAGGGGAACACGTCCATTTCCATTAGTTGTTTTCATAACCAACATGCTAGGTTGATAAATAAGCCTGATGGAAAAAGATTGCTCAAGAGATTGCATTTTTGTATCCCCCGGCGACGAGTCGGGGGATATGAAGATGAGCACCCGCCCAGGAAGATTAAATAAAAATTAAAAAAATTCCCCTTTTCTCCCAATGTAAATCCCGCCCGTTGCACGACTCCTGCATTAAAGCGGGTCCGCGAAACGGTCCTGGCATCAGGTTACATTAGGCTATAGGCCTATATTCATGAATAGGCACAGAGCTGACAAGACAGAGCTACAGAGCAATCAAACCCAGAGAAAAATAGGTAGGCTAAAACACAGCCTAAAAACAGAGCTATCCCTATAATATTTCTATAGTATTACTATAGTGATTTAGCGTGTCCTAAGGTACTCTATAGTGCGCGATAATGAGGATCCCCCCCCCGTTCAGACCCCCTCCACCTTGTGTACGTTTCAGTTAGTTTCCCCAAAATTCACACGTGGCACATGCCAGCCAATATGGTTGCTCAAATGCATGAATAAACACTTAGAGGCTCTC
>OMLI01087400.1:0-13733 GCA_900302605.1 Rondeletia loricata
GCTTTACATAGCAAGTTGATTATGCTTGTAAGTTGTTAAGCACTGTAAGCACATTTATCTATTTATAAAAAAAAAAAATTCCTGTAAACTTAATTTGCACAAGAGATTTTAGTGAGGTATTATTTTGTATCCTTCCACTTCCTTTAAACATTTAACTTAACACATGGAGTCGTGGACAAGATGCGGTCAAGTGTGTGTTAAAGAGGCACTATGCAATTTGTTGCACATTGTTTAATGTACGATTGGCCAGTTTGTGATGCACACTAAAGAATCTGATAAGCTTTCATGTAAATTCAGTGAATAAATACATAATTCCTGCTTTTTGCCTTTTTATGGGTATTTTTTCTTCTTCAGTTACACAGATATCGTGATGTATCGTAGATGAAATGTCTTGCAATATATCGATTATCGCAGATATCGTGTATCGTGATATTATCATTATCGAGGGCCAAATATCGTCACAGTATCGTATCGTGAGTTACTCGTATCGTCCCACCCCTATACAACACGTTTTTGCTAATAAATTAATTGAAACCTCAATTATCTGTTGGATGTGCATTTTCTCCTCTCATTCAGTTGCTGCAGCACATAGGTCTATGCTGAATGAGTCCCACCACCACCCCCTCTAACTGGGGGACACGAAACAGTCAATTATAAACTGAAAATTTTTCTTTATAAATCAAAATATATTTCTTCATACTCACTCTGAACTACTCTATGCAACTTGATGAACCCCACCTCCAACCCCCATTCCCAACTGGGATACAGTGAACAATGAATTATAAATGTTTTCATTATGAACTACCTTATGCTATGAACTGCACAAACTGCCCAACCACCCCTTACTGGGGGACACTTACATCTACAATCTTGCATATGAAGTGCAAATGAAATAGCATAGTTTGTGTTTATAGTATGTTTTGTATCAATTGTCAGGGTGGGAAATTAGCACTGCTGGTGACGGGTGGCGGGCTCTATTACTAAAATATCCGTAGTTAGTTTTGTAAATAAAATAACCGTGTAAAATACAAAATAACCCTGAGAAAACGAAATGCATTTCACTCTGTCTCATCTAACTAATAAAAGAGCAAAGCATTGTGATTTGGCACGGGTACTTCAGGGAAATATTGCTCTCTGGAGCTGATGTGGACCTCATCCCACGTGTATGCGTTTTTTTTAATGTATCTTTTTTCTTTGGTTGTAATCTTCAGGGGGAAAATGTGGGTGGTAACATTTGGGCATCCACCAGCCACTGTGGTTTCCCACCCTGAATTGTATCATTTTTAAAGCTTTCATTTTACTTCTACTTTTTGTTAAGTTTGCATATTGTGGTATAAAAATGAAGAAAAATCTAAAGCCTCCCTGGCAGGAATATCCTATCTTTGTCTACTGTGCCCCTACTCAAATTTCTCTGACTTGTATTTTATGAAGACCAGCTTCTGCACAAGTGTAGTCTAAGTGATGGGGAGCCACAACATCCTCGCCTGTACTGAGCAGATGCTCAGAAGACCTAGATCCTTAATCCACTTCCAGACAAATGAGCTGCTGTGTGTCAGCAGAGGAGCAGACCTGTCGGATAAACAAAAAACAAAAAATTGGCCTCACCAATGCTAAATTAGTCATCAAAATAATTACACTTCCTGGGGCAAACAAAAAATGTACGAACAAGCAACTCCCCCTCTCTATTGTGGCTCTGTGAGTGTGTGACAGGCAGCAACACTAGCAGACTGAGGAACTCCAACAAGTTCAATTCAGAAAAGCCAGTCAATTTATTTCAGGTGAATGTTTTCTCCACGATTATAGGCATACTGTTAAAGCATCCGAATAATATTGAAAAAACCCCGAAAGGAACGAATATTCGTTTAAAATGCATTATTCATGCTTTTTCCAAATGCAGGATTTGGGAACATCCCTATTGCCTACCTTGTTTCCCTATTGATCACACTGTTGCAGAGATTTGTACATTAGATGTTAGGGAGATCCTCATTAAGTTGTAACAGTATGATTTTACACCATACAATATACTTTCTAAAGTAGTATGAGTACGTGCCGTTATAAAGTATTGCTACGTCACCTGACTAATGCTAAACTGCATGCCCCAAAATGTTGCGTCAGTGCCACATGCGTTGATATTTTAAAAGCCATGTAATTGAAATGGTAAGGGCAAGCAGTCCCATTAAAGGGTTAGTTCGGAATTTTTGACATAATGTCTCATTTACTACTTACCAATGATGTTGTTGATCGATGGAGACCATTTTCAGCTGATTCCATGCTGTCCTTCTTGTAGACATACACATGTTGCTAATGCTAGCCCAACGCAATGGTACCAGGGTAGCATCCACTACCAAACACACTTAAACACTCCACAGTGCACCCAAAGCAAATAAAATACGACGACAGTCTGTCGGGGTTAATTTGAGTGTTTATACCATCATTTTTTGAAGTCAAACTATCGTTGAATCCTTTACTTTGTTCTTCTTCTTTTGATGTGTTTTACACCTGCGTGTGCTCATTATCGCCACCTAGAGTTGCAATAAAACTACCCATTTGCTAATGCAAAAGTAAAGGATTCAACGATAGTTTGACTTAAAAAATGATGGTATAAACACTCAAATTAACCCCGATAGACTGTCGTCGTATTTTATTTGCTTTGGGTGCACTGTGGAGTAAGTGCGTTTGGTAGTGGATGCTACCCCGGTACCATTGCATTGCGCTAGCATTAGCAACATCTGTATGTCGAGGAGGTTTAGGTGTATGTCCACAAGAAGGACAGCATGGAATCAGCTGAAAATGGTCTCCATCGATCAACAACATCATGGGTAAATAGTAAATGAGACATTATGTCAAAAATTCCGAACTAACCGTTTAAGCCATTCGCCCTAGAGACACATGCAACCAAATCCATCTAATTCCCAGGCCATTAGTTAGTTCAAGAAATGGCGAGTGGTTTCACAGTCCTCTGTCCATTGCTTCATGTTAGAGATCTGGCCACCCTGAACCCTCTCCTGAAATTATAGACCAAGGTATCGTCTGTTGACCTAGGGGCTCTGAAAAGTTTAGCCATCAAACTCTTCCCTCTAGGTTTCCCAGTCTGTCAAGTCAGCCCTCCCCTTTCCTGCCAGACCCCTCTCTGCCGGCTTGGAGAGGGAGAGATCAGTGTACGACGATTACTTTAGCTTTTTTTTTCTCCCTGTGTAATTTCCCTCCTGACCCTCTCCTTACAGAAACAAATCATCGTGGACCCCCTGGCGTTCAGCGAGGAGCGCTTCCGTCCGTCCCTGGAGGAGCGCCTTGAGAGCATTATCAGTGGCGCTGCCCTAATGGCCGACTCTTCTTGCACACGCGATGACCGCAGGGAGCGCATCGTGGCTGAGTGCAACTCTGTGCGCCAGGCTCTTCAGGACCTTCTGTCTGAGTATATGGGCAACGTAAGTACCTCACCTTCCATATCATCCCCCTCACCACCACACCTCCACCTACTTCCTGTCTGCACACCTTCTTCCCTACCTCAACATGGGATACAGGTGTATTCCTAATTCACATCAGTTCTCTTTCTATGTAGGTGCTTCATTTTTCTCCTTTCACCATCTCGTACCCCACCTCACTATTGCCTCACTAGTTGACTAATGTGAATACTTAATCACTCACACCTCCACTCTTCATTCCATATTAACAAAATATCTGCCTGGTTAGCTTTTATATTGGCATGTCCACTGCATGAAAAAGTTTGAGAATCCTTGGCAAACATCTAACTGAAAGACATTACTCTGGCAGTAACTAGAGTGACTTTCTGGTGACCTGAGTACATTTTCTGATTAAGTGCTGATATCACTACTGTTAAGGGTATAAAATTGAGACAAATGTTTTCATACCCACAAAGTCAGACTTCCATTTATTGCAATAGACCAGCTACAGTCTGTACATTGCCATGACATCACAGATTAAAAGCTTTGTATAGTGAAGAGTTGAAAAATAAATCCATGCTCGAGCAGCAAAAAAGGTGCAACCTTAAATCAAAAATGGCATGCTGAGAGAGAAAGGTAAAACACTCTTGTAGTAGAAAAATAGAAATCTATTTATTTAACTATAAAAACATGTTTCGGTCTTGACGTTTATCAATTAAAGTAGTTGCAATACTGTTTAGATTATCCTATGCCATTTGAATAGTGTATCTGAATCCTAGAGTTGAGTATTCCCCTTAAAGGTGCTATGTGTAGCATTTTTAAACATCAATTGTCAAATAAATTTTGATACCGTGGTGTAATTGCTGTAAACAAAATTATTTGTGGGGGTTTGATAGGGTTGATGACTTTGCCAAGTGCTGAGATTTTTGGCTTTCAACACTGGGAACGAACCCCACGTAACACTCTGTTAGATAGTAACTTAACAGTTTTCTAGTTGTCAGATCAGTCTAAAATTGCCCAGCGTTTGGATACAAGGTGAACATGAGTGCATTGCTCCTATGTGCCAATTTGATTAGACTTGACACACTGCACTGACAACTGGCAAGGATGATTACTTAATCAGTAAACTACGACAGGCTGATTGAAATTATATTACAGGAAGTATGGTGTGTTTTTTTGTCCAACGCACATATAGCAGTGTTTCCCATACATAGGCTCTACCTGGGCGGCGTAATAATTAGTTAGGATGAGTTTTTTACTTTAACCCCAGAATCCGATGCTGTTCGTTATAGAGGCTGGGTGCAGCTGTCCAGTGTAGGTATGGTGGCGGATTGCTGCCAGCAAAAAACGCCCAATAATTTATGGTGACCCTTCTCTGGGTGGGAGCTACAGTCAATACACCAGAAAACAACCAATATAAACTTTATTTCAATGCACTTGAATTTTTGACTGCGTCGGACGCTCAAGCTCTGGTATTCTTGACGGCGTCCGACGCCATCGGACGCCGTCGGACGCAGGCAGTGTGGCAGCTTCGGGCATCTTTCATTGATTTCAATGAATCATGAAGTTGACGGTGGACGCTGATGGCGACGTGCCGGTGCCGTGACGGAGTTGGTGTGTTTCAGCCGTAAGCTTGTAAGGATGACCGCTTCCACTGAAGGAGACACTGGGCCTTGATCCTAATGTCTTATTCTCAAAATTCCTAAAACATAGGTTCAGCATTAGTTAATATTTTAAGTCCATGCCAGCTGATAGGGTTTAGTGAATTATTGTATCCCCCGCCGACGCGTCCGCGTCCGCCGCGTCCACAAATATTGTGGTTTTAGCCTATTTAAGCACATGGCGCTTGTGAGCACTCTGCAAAGTATAATTCTTCACTGATTTCTCTGAAATCGTGGTGGGACACAGATATGGGTCAGTACATAGCAGCAGATGAAAATTGTCAAAATATTTGAACATTTGAACATTTTACGGGGAAAAAACATTGATATTTTGGCCTATTTAGGCACATATTCCACCGTTAACACTCTAATTCTTGAAAGCTTCAACCGATTGGCAGCACCACCCCATCTATGATGGCAGAATGCCAGGGGTCAAAATGTTATTGTTTTATCCAATGTTAACAGAGCCAATATGGCCCGATCACCAGGGGTCAGTAGGTCAAATTTTGGGTTTTCTCCGCCAGCTAACACCCTTGAACGCTTGAACCGATTAACTCCCTGAAAATTTGTACCAGACAAAAACCTTTGATGATCTTCTAATTCATGCAATTTATTATAATCTGTAGCAGGGCCTAGGCGTACACCTGTGGCGGGGGATACAAATGGCGTCGCGGGTGACGAGGAATGTCTAGTCTGTTTTACATAACACTGTTTTGTTGTCACAGACTTTAACTCCTAAGCCACTCATTTCGCAAGGGAAAGGTTGACTAACTCACTGGGTTTGTTTTCTACCTGATCAGAATTGATTTGTTTCCCACCAGCTCAAGTGCACTCGTAATAACTTTAAAAATCTTGGTTAATGCCTTTTAAATAAGCTGGTGGAATTATTTAAGCTGTCAGGGGGGTGCGAAAGGTAATGTATCCTGTTTCATTCTGGGTATTTCCATAATGAGAAGTTAGAATGTGCCTGCCACAGCTTCCCTGAGGGATCCTGCCAGTAAAACACAGCTTGTTGTCTGAGGCAAGGGTTGGTGTTCAGGGAGGAGCAATGTACCTTGGCACATTTCCTGTTTTTCTGTCCATCTACCGTTCTGTATGTCTCACACCGTGTTTCTCCTTTTTCATTCACATTCTCCTTTTCTCTGTTTGGCTACATCTGTGTTTAACCACCATCCAACTCTCCCTGTAATTTTACAGCGGAATAGCTTTTATTTGTTTGATGCCATACAATGAAATAGCAGCCAGCCAGATAAATTTTATTCCTGTGGTAATGCCTTATTTCTTACCATCTATGCACTTAAACTTTTTCTATTTTCTGCTGTTGCTGGCTGGCTTTCTGGTGTTTAAACATCTGAACCACACAGCTTGCCTCTTTCATTTGAGAAGTGTTACCAATGGTCCTGTGCCTGTGGTGGGTGACAGTCTAGGTAGGGTTTGAAGGTACAGATTTTGTCTGAAACAAATGAATGGTTCCACCAGAGTCAGAATGTTCTTCAAATGCAAATGAAGCAAACTGATCACCAGTTAAGGAGGTTAGTTTCCATGCTTACCTCTGCTCTGCATTACAGCACATTGTACGGCTTGAGTCCCTGGCCTTTGTTTTGGGTCCAGGTTGACAATTTTCATCCTTTGCATCAGTGCTAATGTCATGTGATTGACATTCAAGTGATATGTAGGGTGCGGCAGATTAATATAGGAACCTTATTCATTCAAGTAGATGTGGCCAATAGATGTAGCCTCACTACATATCAATGTATAGACTTGCTACATTTTGAATGGTTATCTTGAATGGTATTTTGTTCTTAAATAGGGCTTGGGAAGTGAGCACATATCCCAGCTTGGAAAGAGAACTGTGACTCTTTGACCTTTTTAGAAGAAGGAACTGGTGGGTTTTCCATCCATGAGTATGATTGCCCACAAAAGACATGTAATTAGACAGTGCCCCACCTAGAAATAACCTTACTACAGAGAATATATGGTTTGCCAGTGACAGGCTGAATTATATGATGTCATGTCTCCTAAATTAACATGTAATTCTCTCTCAATACGGACCTGTCCATGCTCAGGCATTAAAGCCATGGTTTGCCCTTATTGCCCTAAACTGCAAGTTTATTTTATGGCTTGAGCCATCCATACATTGACTCAGGGTGGCTTCAAAACAAGTTTTCTACTTCACTGGGTCCCTCCATGCCACTCAAGTAGCCCTGCATGTCTGCAGAACTTAGAATTACAGAAGAACAGAGATCTCAGCACCACAGCGATGGTGAGTGGACACGACAGGGATTTGGCTGCTCATTCGGTCAGATGAAGGAAACTGATGAAGGACATGATGTGTCATTGTCCACCTCATGCATTTAATGCCCTAGTATAGCCCCTTAGAGCTATAGTTGACATGTGGTCAGCATAGTGAGCTGGCTTGTGTCTCGACCTGGTGTCTTAAACCAATGGTAGTGTGATGGGTAACCTGTCTGTGAATAAGCTTGACAGAATAAACAAACCTCTCATTAGCTTGATGTGGGTGCTGTCATTTTGAGGAAGAGCTGCCAAGATGCGATGAAAGATGTGATTCATGCAGGACAGAAAATATCCATAAGCTTTCATGTAGGTAGACAAGATACTGTAGGCCTATAGTTGACAGTGATTATGTCTTGGGTGTATAAGTGGCTTGATTGGAATGATTGGTCAGTACATTATCCTGATTGTAGAGGGGGCAGTGTAGCTCCGCAAGACGGTATGCTGCCATATGGGTTTTCACTCACAGCTGAGGCTGTTGGATGGACTCCTAACCCATTCTCTCCCTCTCTCCCTTCCCTTCTGCTTCTTCATTCCCTCTAGCTACTAGTAATGCTTAACCCCCTTCTCCCTTCTTTTTCTCCTCCTCTTTTAGACTGCCTCACGCTACATTCTCTTAGTATCCTCTCCAATTGCCATCCATCTTTCATCAGGATTTAAACTTATTCTGTGGTTCTGTCACCCATCATAAACGGATTCTCCTATGTATTGCTTCACCTTTTTAAAAATCACCCTTATCTTCCAAAAACAAAACAATATTTAAGGGGTGAGAGTACTTAACAGTTGTTGTCAATTCTTATCTAAACTGAATGTTGGTATGGTACTGCACTGAGGATGCCTGTTTGCTTTGTTCTGGGCTTTCAATAGACTGTAATAGACCTTAGCTCTCAGATATTATTTATCCTCACAGCAAGGTCTCTTACAAATGTATCTTTTTCTTACACAGCTGCTGGCAAATGCAACCACAAGTCTTTTTGAAGACTTCATTGACAATCTCCAAACATTTTCTTCCTAAGTATTATATGATGGAGAAATACTATTGTGAAGTGTTATTTTTGTCCAAACAGCATTATCTCAGAAGTTGAATAATAGAGGCTGATGCCTCCCTAACCCTCATCTGGAGTGCTGTGGGATT
The DNA here is from genome assembly GCA_900302605.1 of Rondeletia loricata. NCBI lineage: Eukaryota > Metazoa > Chordata > Actinopteri > Beryciformes > Rondeletiidae > Rondeletia > Rondeletia loricata. The sequence goes on from OMLI01087400.1 coordinate 8,493, forward strand.
TGCTAGGTAGCAGTACTTTGTAGCCTTGAATTAGTCTTGCAAGGCAGACGGTCTTGCAAGTTGATCAGTTGTGAGACATGTCTGGCCACCCTCTGATAGGAGGCTATGATTGAGACAGGCCCAGAGAATATCTTGATGCTGCTATCAGCTTTGGAGGTTGATCTTTGGGAGGGCTTCTGTTGTTGAAGCAAGCAACAGGCGCTGCAGTAATGCAGCAGAATTACAAACAACGGTGGGTATGGAGCATCAATGTTTGTGTTGATACAGCCACAACATCTGTTTAAGCAGAACTTGGAAGTCATAAAGAACAGCAAATGACTGCACATATCCTTCTTACAAAGAATGTAAGCATTACTGACTTGCATGTCAATACTAGTTACAAGCTAGGCAGGCAGGAATTACAGGCTGGTCACTGGCTAACAACCTCAGTGGATAAACAGTTATTGTAATTCATTCAAGAAATTTAACATTACAGCAAGGAGTGATTTCCATGACAGCATGCTGAAACGTGTGGAACATTGATTGGCAAGGTGGCAATACCCTTGGTTGAAATTGTCAGGAAGAGGGAGGCTGTCTTATGAGGCTTGCCTTGAAAGTGGCAAAGGTGTAAATGCACAGAAAATTATGTCAGATTACTGTTGTAATCCCAAATGGTTGGTTTCTCCCCTCTTGGAGATGGTGGAAATGTACTGTATTATGATAATTTACCAAGACTACAGCTGGTCTACTCAGTCAGTGATGGGGGGGGATGCACTGTTTGCCTCAGCACTGCCACATAGCGTGACCTTAATTATTTCATATTGTCATGACAGTTTCACATGGCATATGTTGAGTCTAACCATTTCTGCCACATTTTATTAATAATGCATATCAAGTTCCCAGCATCTGTCGTTGTACAGAACAGATTGATGCTAGGTTGCTTTGACATATTAAGCTACTGACCTTTAAGTTCCTTCAACTTGAAGTCATAATTATCTGTTGGATCTGGATGGAAAGGATATTGACATCTCATCTTGAGACTGCCAGCTCATTGCAAAAAAAATGGCAGTAGGACCTGTATTTGCCCATTTCTTTATCTCGCTCCCCTTGCCTTTCTGCCCCCATATCTCAATACAGTCCTCCCACTGTACTTTCTCTACCACTGCTCTTATACCTTGCCTTCTCCCTGCTGAATCTTGTCTCCCATTTTCTCTTTCTTTACAATCTCTTTCCCTCCCGCTTGTGTCCCGCTCTCTTGACAGCCCACTCTCCCCTACTCTCACTGTCTTTTTGCCTTGGGCATCTAAAGTGAGTGGCAGAGATTGCTTTATCCCTGTAACTCAATGCTTGCACAGTTGCCTCTCATTCGAAGTGTGTTTTAGCTTGAGTGGATCATCTGCCATGCCTACCTGGTACTGTTGCGACTTACGATTTGGCTAAGTCTAAGCCAACCAATTAAAACATGATTAGTTTCAAGTTACAGTAACTGCAGACTCTGTTGTCTCTAATGTGGATACCAGTGGGCATTTGACATGGCCTCTGATTTAGTTGTACTTGGACTACTTTATAAAAATATAACATTAGGTAATAAGATGTCATGTCCAGAGCAGGGCTCGAGCTTAAGGACCTCCCGTCGTCCCGGGGCCAATAAAAATAGGATCGGAGAGGATGTAAATTAATTTTGGGATGAATTTGGGAAGAGAGTAATAAATTAAAAAAAAACCTGCTAACGTTACAATGAACGGCGATGAAAATGAAACTGACAGCACATTTTGTGTAGCACACACAGTCCCGACGATCCCGTCCCGGGTCCGGAAGATTGGCACTCTAAATTATTGATGACAAAAAGTTGTAAAACGGCCGTGGTGTTCGTTTTTAAAACATGTTTCCAAAAGACGGGGACTCAATGCCACCAAAACAACAAGGCGCCGTGCTCAGAGATCGTCTCCGTTTAGAAGATGAACCACTTGGTTTAAAAAACCTGCACCGCCTTCCGGTCTGTAAAAGTGTGCATTACCCCTCTCCTCCTGCAGTTTAGCCTCACAGGGGCGTCATTGGACGGGAGGGATCGCACTGCTTCCCCAATATTCCAACATGTATTTATTTTCAGTTATTACTTCACCTTGAGGGTGGGCCTGGCTATAAGAGGAAGTCTCAGACTGACTGACTTCTCATTGTTGAAATACTTTAAGTGATGTACAGTAGGTGACAGTGCACCAATGTAGCAGTCCAGCTGAATGAGGCTTACATGGTCTTATTTATTTTCAGTTTATTTTTCTGTAAAATTTTATATATACACATGTATTTATAGTTCAAGAAGATTCCGTTTGTTAAAAAAGTGCAATAAAAGTATTGTTCCCAAAATCAATAAATAATTAAATAATCGTGATCTCAATATGGACCTAAATAATCATGTTTATCATTTTTGCCATAACCGTGCAGCCCACTGTATTTTGTCCAAAAATGTCTGATGGGCAATAATCGCAATTTTTGCGTTACAAAATAAAAGCCCTCAAAAAGCACTCATCTTATTGTTGTTAAAGGTCACTTTGAATGATTTTAACGAATGATAATGTAGAGAAACTGATTTTAAATTCGGGACGGTCCACATTCATTTCGGGACGGCTTAGATTGTATTTCGGGACGGTTCCGGGAGGATGGTGAAAAAAGTTAGTTAAGAGCCCTGGTCCAGAGGTTGAGATTATAGTCTAGGGCTAGGCAAGGAACAAGAGAATGTAGAGGAATTGTTCAAAATAGACTTTTTGTCATTGTTTACTTGTTGCCTGTGGTTGTGGAGGAAGGTTAAAAGGGGACAGACCTAATGCAAGACCAACTTGAGAGCAGTTCAATTTATTTAGTTGTAATCTCATCTAAATGCATAATTAAAACAAATTACACCCCACACAATGTAACAGGGTAAAGATTTAGTGTCCCCAAGGCTTTGCGTATATTTACAACCTCCATAAAACACTGGTTTGTCAGTAACGGCCTGTCAGGCGGCTTTACCCAGACCTGGCCCTTGATCTCTTGCTGTTGAAGTCTAGCCTTTTTGATTGGCTTTGCTGGCAGGTAGTTCAGATGCGCTCCTCTTGCCACAACAATTACACAAGCTAAGGAATGCTTTGGCTTCCAAATGTGGAAATTGACCAAGACTGAAATAAACCTCTCCCCCTTTTCGCAGTCTTAAGGATTGAATTCATGGGAGATAGCCTCGCTGAAACTTGTTTCTGCTGCTTTTAATATTGGGTAGATACATTGGGAAGTGTGGCAACCTTTGTCTCTCCAGGTTAATACATATGTATTGCTTCAGATTAACCCTCTAGACCCCATAGTGCCCGGGAGCGCCCGTTCTATATTTCACTATAGCGCCCAAGAGCGCCGTAATTTTTATATCATTTAAAATTTATTAAAAACTGAAAATTAAGTTATGAGCTTTGTTTTATCTATACTTCGTTGTCATCGATGAACCGGAACCGGAAAATGTATATGGTGACGTTTAAATCTGGTTTTTTTCCCAGGTTTCATTTTCCTCCACTTGTAAACAACGGCTGCACCGGGCTGGCTAAGCGTCCCCGACTTTACAACCTTATGGAAGCCGTAAGATTGTGCTGTGAGAGAGATCCTGACCCACCGTGTATAGTGGAAAGTGACGAAGACATTACATTACATTACATTATGGCATTTAGCAGACGCTTTTGTCCAAAGCGACTTACAATAAGTACATTTTGTCAACAGTATTCAAACCAACCATATATCACAGTTTTCATCAGCTAAGCCTTTAATAGGAATATGCAGCAATAATAAGTAGCATCCGTAGAGTGCAAAAAAGAGTATAAGAGGAAGAAAGGGGAAGGTGTCAGTTCAAGTGGTGTTCATTGTGAGTTTAAGTTGTTTGATCGAAATCGCTTGTTCTTATTCAACAAAACAAGACACAATCACCTTCACTACATAGCGCGACCTACTGTACCTATCCCTCACTGCCGGAGACGGACACTGTTTTCTGGGAGGGAGTGCGCTGAAGAGTCCGTATGGAGGACTGACCGGTTTGCGGCGACTTTTCTACATATAAGTTTGACGACTATTGTCTGATCTTATTACATTACTCTGTGGGTTGAAGTACGGGATGTTTCCTTTTAGCCATAATAAGAAGGATCCGTTTTGTTGTCATACTGTGAATGTTGACGCTAAAGGAAGGAGACTTAAAGAAATGTTGTGAATCACATACTCATTGTAATCTTGACCTGAAGTTACTTTCTCTTCTTTTAGTTATTCAATTGCATCTCTCATTGAATATTTTGATTGTTTGGCATAATTATATATATTCATTTCATATGATTTATACCCAATTAAAAACAAATAGGGTGTGATTATAGGCTATTATAAGTTGACTTTTGAGATTTTACATTTTGTAAACCGCTTTTACAGTTTATAGTGCCTTTTACAGTTATACGGCCAATAAAGTATCATCCGAAGAAAATTTTTTGTGTATGTGTGTGGGAGATGGGATAAGTTGAGAAGTTACTGTATGTAACATGACACTCCATCTTCATCTGCAGTTACAAATGGAACACTCACTGACAGAAAATAGTTCACCACAAGTTCAAGAACAAGAGATTTATATAAAATGTATATACAAATATGTTTAGTTGCAGTTAGCATTGCAGAAGTATCGGATCGGGACTCTATCGGCCGATACTCAATATTAAATGACTCGGATTGGATCCGGAGGAAAAAAAACTTGATCGGGACATCCCTAATAAATAAATATATATATAATATACACTGCTCAAAAAAATTATGGGTACCTAATGGCAGTTATGGCACCTCTGGCTAGCACATGGTCTGTGCGGCCCTCCAAGGATATGCCTCCCCAGACCATCACTGACCCACCGCCAAACCGGTCATGCTGGAGGATGTTGCAGGCAGCAGAACGTTCTCCACGGCGTCTCCAGACTCTGTCACGTCTGTCACATGTGCTCAGTGTGAACCTGCTCTCATCCGTGAAGAGCACAGGGTGCCAATGGCGAATCTGCCAATCCTGGTGTGTGGCAAATGCCAATCGGGCTGCATGGTGTTGGGCTGTGAGCACAGGCCCCACTTGTGGATGTCGGGCCCTCATACCACCCTCATGGAGTCTGTTTCTCACAGTTTGAGCAGAAACATGCACATTAGTGGCCTGCTGGAGGTCATTTTGTAGGGCTCTGGCAGTGCTCCTCCTGTTCCTCCTTGCACAAAGGACCAGATAGCGGTCCTGCTGCTGGA
>OMLI01087415.1:7064-19887 GCA_900302605.1 Rondeletia loricata
GTTCACCATTTGCACTGTTCTCCAGTTAGATGTTGTCTCTCTGTTGGACGATTCTTCCCTAGTATGATTCGGTATGTCTGTGCCTGAACAGGACAGTCTGTGTTTGTTTAATAAAATAATCATTACTAGGACAAAAGACTTTGTCCTGGTCATTTATTCGCATGTTGAGTATTTGACAGGCCTATAAAAGAATGTTAGACTGCTCAGGATTTCAACTCATAAATGTTCATTATTTAGCATTCAAGTGCTCCTAGTGGGAGGTGAATACTTAGCCTTTTTACAGAGGCCGTTGAGATTTGATCTCAATCTACATAAATATTGGAACCCCAATTCACTAGTGAGTCTTGATTTTCTCTTAGGTCTTTTGTGTGTGTCATCATTCAAACCCTAATTTTCCTTAAAGCATAATTCTTGTTTTTGTTTGTCATTGTTGGTTGAGAATAGTCTAAGAGCCAGTTGAAGTGACTGCATGGTTATCTGGTAATTGCTGCACAATCAACTTAATGTAGCCACTAATGGTAAACAAATGAGTCATAGAAACATTTTTCATAATTTGTTGTCAAGTAACCTTAATTTCCCATTCATTTAGCATCTGTGGTGGCTAAATCTTACTTATGTATCTGTGGCTATTACTTGGATCTTCATGTATTACCTGGATATTCCTGGTCTCAAACAAAAGAACCATGTCACCATTACATGAAAAACAATCCTCCTTTAATAGATCTTGTACTATAACCTACAATGCACTTTAAACACTCACTAGGTCCTTGATTGCGCACATAGAAGCATCAAAGCTAAATGCAAGTAAAATTTACAATTTCAGAGAAAGCCCTTTATCATATAGGTCTAACTTCTAAGAAGAAGTTAGATCAAATGTTTATAATGCAATACAAAATGTCATGATCAAACATGGAAATAAGACCACTCACACCAGTTCCTATGATGTAGATTAGCATTTCTTGGCTGTGATCGTGCATGGACGGTTATGCATTAACAGCTCAATGCTTTGACACGCTCCTTCACAGAAGCTGTGCGCTCTGGCTGGGAGGCGCGCTGGAGTGGCCGACACAGGGATTAACAAGAGCGAGGGATATAAAGACAGCGTTACAACCATGATACCTGTACAGCACTTATGAACAGAGCCTTGCTTACAAATGAGAGCTGAACAATAGTATTTGTTTGTTTCTGCTCCCTAACGCTCAAGACATCCCAGATTAAAAGGACTTGTTGAAGACTGTACAGCTCCAACACGGCAAAGGACCTGCTGAAGTTGTATAATGCCACTTCCGTGAGGTGAGGTATAATTCTGAGAATTGGTCCTTGTTCTCTGCATCTTCAATAGTTTCTCTTTCACTGGCACTGCTCTTATATGCCTGGTAGAAGCCTACCTCTCCGTTTTCCCTCCCCCCGTGACTCATCATCGTGACACGCTGCTTTGAAACCCACTGTCAGCCACCAAATGGCTCACTCTGACTCTTAGCTGTGGATGAGACGGGGACGTGCTTGGCAGGATGGAGAGATGAAGGAAACGGTGATGGTAATTTTGTTCGCTATACTGGTGGCAGCGGAAGCAACCACAGGGCACCAGGAGGTATTCACGCCACAGGGACATGTCTCTAATGACCTATGGAGAACAGTCCTGTTAACCTTGACAGGGAGAGGGGTGGATGGCTTCTCAACACAAGACCTCAGTGGCTTCTCTTTATTTCACGTTCTCCCTGAAGTGAGAGCTTTGGCTGCATTGACTGGAGGCAGAACTGTCATTCTTTGCTGTGGTCTGTAACATTTGGTGGTGCCTTTCACACCTTCACAGAGAAGAAGCAGACGGCTGCCTGAAGAGGGACCTCAGGAGCTGGCTTATTGTTGCCAAATAGCACCATGGGCGACTCTCCCTTGCCTGGCTTGGATGGAGCAAGAGCAGGTCTAGATGGTGTCAACCCATTAGGGAGCTATAACAGCAGCTCTCCCACCACCAGTGCCTGGGACATCACTGGCAGTGGCCCGTGGTTGTTGGCATTCATGCTGACCTTCATCATCCTCATGACGGCCTGTGGCAACATGCTGCTCATCGCTTTGGTGTTTGCCCATCGCTCTTTGCGTTGCACCTCAAACTGCTTCCTGGTGTCACTGTTCCTGTCGGACCTGATGGTGGCACTGGTGGTCATGCCCCCAGCCATGCTCAATGTGCTGTGTGGGGCCTGGGTGCTATGGCCTGGCTTCTGCCCCGTTTGGCTTTGCTTTGACGTCATGTGCTGTAGTGCCTCCATTCTCAATCTCTGTGTGATCAGCCTGGATCGTTACCTCCTCATCATCTCACCGCTGCGCTACAAGCAGAGGATGACCCCACCCAGGGCCTTACTCCTGGTGGGGGCTGCTTGGGGGCTGGCAGCACTGGCCTCCTTCCTGCCCATTGAGATGAAATGGCACAGCTTAGGCCATGGGAGTGGGCACTCTTCGATGCATGGGGTCAGCAGTGCCAACATCAGCTCCTATCCTGATGCACTGCACCCAGCATCCTACTTTCAGCTGTCGCCCTCTGGGGGCCTTTCCTTCCAGTGCCGCCTGCGGGTCACCCTGCCCTTTGCCCTGGTGGCATCTGTCCTCACCTTCTTTCTGCCCTCCAGTGCCATCTGCTTCACCTACTGTCGGATCCTCCTGGCAGCCCGGCGGCAGGCGAGGAGGGTGGCAGCACTCAGCCACCCACCGTATCCACATCCCTCTCTTGGGGAACCTTCCCGGCCTCCTTCACCTGGGGCTGCAGCAGGGCACGCTCACCAGGACGGAGATGACTACAGTCACCAGGAGCCTCCTGTATCACGCAATGTACCGGTAAGAAAGAGAGAGCAAAGAGTAAACGAAAAAGGCCCCAAAAAAAGTATGAGTGCTGATCATTCAGGTCTTCCTAACCATGTCATACCTATTTCTGGGAGAAAGCTACACTGAAATGCTTGATAAAAATCACTGGTGATGTTAATGTTGAAATAGTAGATTGCCCCTTTAAGAGGAGCAGACCTTAATGAGAGTTGAGTTGGGAAAAAAAGTTATGTCAATAGGTATGTGATTGGGAACAGGTAGCACAAAGACAATAACTGAAACACAGCTCTCCATTTATTGTAAGAGTTCACAACCTTATTTGTCTTTTTCCTTGCAATTTTGGAGTTTTCACATAATACTGTTCATAATTACATCCCATACCCTTAAAATGGCAATTATGCCTTTAAGATCTCATCCTGGATTATGGTTGAATCATTGTAATCATGAAACGCTTATTCACAGTCATAGGGGTCCGCTAGCCTTTATTACTTTTGTCAATTCTCCTTGGATATATTGTCATGAAGAAAATCCAATGGCTTGACAAGGAGAACTGGAGTGTGGCCGTTAATTGAGAGAGGGATTCAAGGTGTTGAAATAAGAATTGAAGGATGAGAAAAAACAATAAAAGACAACGGGAGGAGTTAAACCCCTATGAAAATCTATAGGGTGGTAGAAATCTATTTATACTTAGTGTTTGTGTATCTGTCTGCAGTTGGCCTTGTCACATCGCCACTTGAACATTATATCTCCCCTCGTTTAATGTATAATACAAAACTGACCTTCACTCTCTCAGGAAAAAAGGAATAGAAGAATGGAGAGGTTACTGATATTTTCAATGAAAATGACTAGCAATGTGATTTAATTAAATTTAAATCAAAATGAAAGCCTTTCAAATGAGTCCCTTCAGTAAAAAAAAAGAAACGAATCAAGTGGGTTGACAGAGCCTGTTGATTCAAAACATGTTAGTTGATATGGTAGGCTAATAAAGGCTGAAGCTAACAGCAACTCAACAAGGATGCAACACAATATCTCGTCATTCAACATGAACCCTGCATAGCAAGAATTCAAAAGAATGGAAGGAATGCTATATAAAGGTTTCCCACAAAGTAAATACTGACTGAGTGCTGACATTCACTGGCTGTGTCTGCAAGGATGGGTAACAAGGTATTCTTACATGAAATGAAACCTGAAACTTTATTATTAGGCTGTAAAAAGATCCAGTCATACTGTAGAAGCCATCTCTAAAAAAAACCTGTGGCTAGTGTATCAAGCAACTTTGAGTAGGAAAGCTGATCAAAATGTAATTAAAATGATCAAGGAGGCCACGTCAATGGTCCTGGATTAGCTTTCCCATGTTGAAAAATCCTAATCTAGGCAAAAGAACTACAAGTGATCTTAAATTATTCAAGGTATGAGCAGTATTGTATCAATATATTGTATCTGTAACTCTGGGATGAACTCTTTCCATTGCCCGGTGTGCTCTACTATCCACAGTTGTCAGTGAACAGTGAGCGTCGTCTGGCTCACAGGCAGGGTCGGAGGGCACTGAAGGCCAGTCTGACACTGGGAGTCCTACTGGGGCTCTTCTTCAGCGCCTGGCTACCCTTTTTCATCACCAACATGGCTCAGGTCAGTACAGGCAGCAGAGTACGACATGGAGCTTTGGCGGAGTGGAATTATACTTGTAGTTCAGGGTGAAGAGTTCCCAGTAATTAATGGAGATTAGGTGGAAAAGACAAGACTTTTAGGCATACAGTTATTAGGGACTGTGGTGCCCACTAGACAAGGTGCATTAAGATGGTGGCCTCCTATATTGATGTCATTACCAGTCAATGAAAGGCATGTACATATCGGTGTCCATCCTTACCTGTGGAGAAACCCTGGACGTGAGATACGTGGTCGGGTGAGCTGAAAGGACCGAACTGTGTCGATCCAGAACGCCATCACCTTTATGCACCCTAACCCTATCACTTTCCTTCAAATGCCCAGATTTTCACATAATCATTAATCTGTTTTGTGTTGCTTCTGAGTGGAAATAAAACATGATTTATGATGTTAACTGTATTTGTGAAAAATAAGTGTTTGTATTGTTTTTCCTGTATTCTAAGAATGTTTGATAACTGCCTGCACACATGCATCAGTGTTCCTTTCGTCACCATAAACATTTGTAATAATTTCCTTCACTTTTCGAGGTTGCCGTTTGCCTCATTTGGAATAGCTTTCCTATTTCATATATCAGTGATTCAGAGGTAGTTTTGCCAATTTTCACACTTAATGTAAACTAAAACGGTGTGAAATAAATTGGGGGAAAAGAGACTTGGATACTGGTCTATTTTAGCATTGACCAGCCCTGGCGTCATTGCTTTGCCAAGCTATCCAATGAGGAAATGGACTGGCATTTCAGCTGTGTGTGGATGACTCATTCCAAGACTCAGTTGGAAAACAACACATCAAATTACCATTTATAACTGAGGTCAGGTATTCGCAGTTTCTTTTTGCATTGTTGATTTTGATTCGATTAGACAGAAGACAGACTCATTACTCAATGAAGAAATGGTGAAAAGCATTTAAGACCACAAAAGAGAAAAAAACAAAACATCTCCCAAGAGTAAATGAATGTCAGAAAACAGCTTGTTAATTACACTTGTCCTGCTTTTCAAGCTTTCAATGATCCAGTCATTTTGATTTCCCATCTGTGCCCCCTCGCTTCTCCCCTGCATAACAGAGCACACAGAGACTTGACTGTCTGCGCTCTCCTTCCGTTTCACACTCAATGTGGTGTGTGAATGCACCCCTCCCTTCTCTCCTATTCCCACCGCCTCCCTGTCTCATCTTGATAGTAATGGAAGCTCTCTTCTAACAGCTGTCTCCTCCTTCACTGTCCCACTCTACTCAACCTAGTGGTTCCAGATCAATGTTTTAAACAAATATATTTAGAAGTTCTATTCAGGGAAAATCCGATGTTCTACCAGTGAAAAATGTGATGACAGCTTGCTATGTGATCAACGAGAGAAATTCTGTCACGTTTCTATATTGTCATTTACACTTGAATTTGATGGAAAAAAAGAATGGGTTTCTCGTTAGCTGGAGTCAATGTTAAATGTCTACACTGTTACCAAATGACCAAACACTGTCCTCTTGTAATCCCACCGTGATGATTCCACAACTCAACCACTTGAATGCAAGATGAATTGTACAGTAAATTAACCTTTGATGCATTAATGCCAGCCATGCCCTTTGCTATCTTCTATCAGGCGGTGTGTGAGTGCGTCCCCCCTGCGCTCTTCGACGCCATCACCTGGCTGGGCTACTGCAACAGCACTATGAACCCCATCATCTACCCCCTGTTCATGAGAGACTTCAAGCGAGCTCTGGGGAAGCTCTTGCCCTGCTGTTCTTCTCGCTCGCCCAGAAGACCCTCACCAGCGCTCTCCCTCTCTCTCCGCAACTCAGGAGAGCCTAACATAGCCAGCGACGCACCCTCTCCCCTGGCCTCTGATCCCACCCATCCTCCTGCCACCGCCACGGATGCTGTCAACCTGTTGGATGCCGAGCACGCTAGGATTGAGCTGCCTTTGCTTCTACCCAATCAGGTGGACACGCTGGACTGAGCATTGGATGAAACAGTGGGAAAAAAATGTAAACTAAGATGTTGTTCCATACATCAGGATTCGAGGTGGAAATTTGATTAAAGAGAACTGCTGAGAGAGATAAGGTTTATGAAGAGACAGAGTCAAAGAGCGTAGAAAACAGTTCACGTGCACCCCTTTGTGTCCCCAATTAAATTAAGCTGATTGCTTACTGGGAGGGACTTAAAAATGGTCACAACAAAATGTCTGTGGAAAATGACAACTTTAGAGCTCCACTCTTGTTCTATGTAGAATTCTGCGTGTTTCTACCATGTTACTAAATGTGGTTGGAAAACCCATATGGGTGCATTCCAAAAACGTAGTGGTAAAAGTGATAGGTTACCGCTGTGGGTGCCAATATACAGTGTAAATAAGGACTACATCCACCTGAGCACGATGTCACATCATCTCATTACGTTGACACAGATATGGCATCCTACATGTCAGCACAAGTATATGCCGTAGGAACTGGCTCTTCCCATTGGTATGGATAGAATAGAGAAAAGAAGGGACAGACTCACATGGAAGGAGTTAATTGTCACTGGCCTGATCAAATTACTGTGATAATATCCATGGCAACCAAGCCAACAGATGTAAATAAGAGGTTGAAAGGAACGGAGATGAAACCTGCTTTGTTGCATCCTCTGAAATCTGCAAAACGAGTAATATTTTAAAAAAAAGTTGAACTCACTACCTAGTTTACAGGGTCATGGACAATTCTGTAATAAATTATGCAACACTATTCAGTTTGTAAAAATGCAAATTCATTTATAAAAATCATATAAATCAAATAAATTATGTTAAGATTAAATTGATAAATTATTCTAAAAACACCCTTTTGGCGTTAAACAGATGAGTTTAACACGATGAGTTAATTTAGGCACTTTTCTTCACTCAAAGTTGCCAATTGTGTCCACTGATGCCTTAGCTGTGTCTGGCACGTCACTGTGTTGAGAATGGAATGAATATTTTCTCCCATTAGGCTTTGATGCTGAAAGTTTAGAGGAGGAGAGTTTACAAGGAGGCAGCTGGACCTGTAACATGTGCTCTTTACAAGTTTGGTCGCCTTTGTTCACGTGTGTGTGTTCAGTGGTCCAGTGTGTATCGTCCCAGCTCCAGGACACGTGTTCATTATCTGGATCAGCCTCCTCTGCACCATCACACTGGCTATTAAAAGCAGTAAATGTGTCATTATTAGTGGCATTCTCCTCAGAACTATGTGGCAAATTATTCCCAACTCCTTCTTCAGCTGCACTGTCTGCATCATTCAGGGAGTCCAGCAGATCTGAAATATCAGGGATATCCCAACCGTCACCCATCTCCTCCGTCTCTACCACCTCTCGTGTGCAAGTCTCATCTTTCCCAGCTGAGCTACATTCAAGGTTTTGCCTCTGTAACCCTGTTACAGGTTGAAGAGGAGCGATGGAGGCTCCTGGGACTTCTCTGGTGGGCACTCCTACTGCTACCAAGATGGTGTCCATCTGACGCATGTAGTCCAAGTGACCTTTCACCTGGGAAGCAGAAACACTTTAAATCTCCTTGACAAAAAGAAGGGTACATATTTTGATGTAAATTACAATGTTCAAATGTCTTCTGTCGTTTTAAGAAGAGATTTCTACTTTGTATGATTCTGTTCTTTTAATCATTATTTTTTGCTACAGAAGGTTTCCCTGTTCCCCATGTTACATGACCAAGTATATATGGTGCTGAACACACATGTCAAACATTGTGTTCAATTCAGTGCCACATTAAAGCTCTGATGCTTTACTTGGGTCAGCTAAATGGCCATCAAGCAGCTACCATTATATTTACCAAGTGTTAAGTTTCATGTGGAATCACATGGTTTTATTGGGTGGCAGAAAGGCATTGCTGTGAACTTCAATGGAACCAGCAGTGGCCTTATTATACATATAAATATTTTTTTCTCTTACCTTTTATTGTTATTCAAATAATGCAACTGTCTCTGTTGGTGCACTAATAAAATTCTACATTTGATAATATTACATCATAAAAAATCTGTTAATCAGTTATTATCAACATTGAATTTTTAATTAATTACTAAAATACCCATTTCATAAAAAACAGCTCCAGATGGCTGAGTTTGTTTGAGCATGTAAAAGGGAAGAACATACAGTATACTTCACATTGTAGACAGACATCACAAAATTTAATTCAGTATCAAGAATAACACAATGAGGTGACAGCTTATTTCTATTGTGGTCTAAAAAGTGAGAACCCACAGCTAACTGACATCCATTAAATCCAATAAACATAGACTCAAGCAATAAATTAGGTTGAAAAATTCCTCATATGAATTGATCTAGACCTTTATGAGCAATTTGGGTACGAACATGGCAGCTGCAGAACAGAGAGACAGACCAGGACACCAAGGACAGTAAGGTGTACAGGGATGTGTGAATTATCTCTGCTCACACCAATTAGTCATTGACCCCTAGTCATTATTTTGCAGACTCCAGTCTCCTAACAAACAAATGTGGTATTTTGTACAGGAATCTTGTCAATTTGAGGCAACTGCAACCCGTGGCATTTTTTTTGCAAAGTGGAGAGCTCGAGTTAGTCTTTATGTTAAGTGGTTTACTATTCACATGTACTTGAAAAACTATTAAGAAAAAAACGTTTTAGAGTTTTAAAAATTAGAGTTTACTCACCACAGAGGAAAGATCCACATTGATTATGCGCCGATCGTTGACATTGATTGGCTGTAGCCCAGCAACAGATAGCTGTGCAGCTGAGCTTCGGTACAATAACCCCAGGAGCCAGTCCCCTCTGATAGGAGGATAGTTCAGAAAACCATTACATTCATGTATCACTTAAAACACATAGGAAAGACGTGGCCAAACACTTTCCATTTCATCTCAGATTTAAAGACCCCATGAAGTGATTAAATAAATTAATATTTTGAGTCATTAAGTGATTGACTCAATTATGTGGCAGTCCAAGGAGAAGCTGGATAAAATAAAACAAATCAATCAGAAAATATATTTGCACCCAAAACAGCCCAAAAGTCGTATTTTTTCCTGTAAATGTACTGTTACTGTCAAGGTTGAACATTTTGAGTGTATCATACAATAAAACAATTGGCGACATTTCGCCGCATGCTACAAGGATAGATCTCTCCTAGATTACCTGCTGTATCCATTTACTATCTTGCCAGCCACTACTTTTGCCATTCTCTCCCAGGCCTTCTCGGAGCCGTCCACAGGGGCCCCCAGGAGGACCACGTCTTCCACCACTCCTTCGCTGCCTGAGGAATGAAGGATGGGGGAGAAAAATCTGATCCAACTAGTTTGCCAAAACTGAATAGAAACATTTGCACATGGCCATTTATGGCCATCATCATAACAATTCTACTCTACCTCACCTAGGACTTAGTAGAGAACATGAAGGTTAGTTCAGCTTTAGCTGATACAACAGTCATGACCAGGGTTTTTCCTGCATAGAGAATTCGGAGGCGGCCGCCTCCGTCAAATTTTGCTCCACCTCCGCTCGACAGAACTCTGACGGTAGTATTTTCTAACAAGCGTTGCACTCGGTGGATTTCTGTCATTTGTAACTGCAATTGCGGTATTACGCCGATGTGGTGGCTGCGGCGCTGTATCGTAATCAGCACAGCGCACGGAGAGGCGCTGCCAAATCTTCCATTATCCTCAAGGAATTTCCTTTCCCTACTACGGCGGCACACTGATATCCCATGGCTGTTCAAACAGGTGCAGTGTTTCCCATACATTGATGTATTTGTGGCGGGCTGCCACAAATAAACATTGGCCCGACACAAACACTTATTACCGACCATAGTCCCATTTATTCCTGTCTTTCAGTCGGTCCGCTATGGAAGGCTATGACGTGCTCAGAGATCGTCTCCTTTTCGGAAGATGAACCACTCTGTTTAAAAAACCTGCGCCGCCTTCCGGTCTGTAAAAGTGGGCGTTACCCCTCTCCTGCAGTTAAAAATGCTTTCATTTTCTTTATCTCCTGTGTTCTTGAAATATTTAATTTAACATAATATTAAATTTAATTCATATAGGCCTATTTTGTGTTTTCCTTATAATGACATTTCCACCACATATTGACGCAGAAAAGGCACAAATTGGTGCATAAAAATTTGGTCATAAAAATGAAGTGTTTGACGCTCGTTTGAGGACCCCCAGACCCCCCCGCTTCATGGGTCCTCCCAATATTCAAACGCCACTGGTACCACCTCCGCCTCATTTTGAGCCAGGAAAAACCCTGATGACTTGGGACCATTGAACAAATCATAAAAAAGCATTTCCTCATCCACTGCAACCCAGGACTCTCAAATCTGATATAGAAAGCATTTTGAAAATGAAATTGACTCGACTATATTGGCAGGCTTAGACGTGTGCAATGAAAACGCATTTCCAAGGAAATGACAAAAAGTATTCTTTTCTAATAATGTATTTGTGTAATAATCATACCTTGGTCGTTGGCAAGCTCCTGTAGACAGAAGTAGATAACTCTGGCCCCTAGACTGAAGCCTATGAGACTGACAGGGCGCTTCCCCTTTAAACACAAAGATGGAGAGAGTCAAAGTGATGCACCACTTTGAAGAACAACCTACATTTCATCCTCCTACTATTTGCTCTACATAGACAAACTACTAATCTCTAAGCAGCTGGCAATATTTTAGGTCAATGTGCAAAAACACACCATTTCCTTTTAAGTGCTGTTTCATGTTTCTAGGAAGGAAATCAAAGTAGAGTCAACAAAGATCAGAAATATCAACGGTTGAAGTGAAATGAGAGATGCCAAAGCTTTCCCTGTGCAAACAAAATAGATCATAGGCCCATCTTGAGTGATAGCTGACACTACTTTGGTACATTACAGTCAACTTTGTATTTGCATAGGTTAGAGGTAATATGGTGATACCTGCTGTCTGCTTCTCAAAACTTGTGCCAGGTGTTTCCCCACCTCTGCTGAGCGGCTCAGACAAACACACCAGGGGTTGTCGATGACACTGGCTGCTGCCAGCAGATATGCAGGCCACGTCAGAGCTGTCACGATGCCTGGACGGTGACAAGGTGTACAACACACCAATTCAGTAACAACAAACACCCAGCACAGCCAGGGGTCAATACAACAGAAAGACAATGGCCAGATAAGATAGCTGGGGTTGATTGACAGAGATAGCTCTTTACAGTCAATCACCAGAATGACTTTTGATCCCAGAGGAGGTTTTGCCGGTCAGGTCAGGTCGCTCTTGAGGCCTCCTTTCCTAACACAGATCCAATAAATAGACTGGATGTGCTGCCTGCCTCATCCTACCTGAGAGGATGGTGTACTTGAGAGCCTCCTGTGCCACCATGCTGACCAGCCCGTCCAACAGAGAGGCCATGGCTGAGCCCAGATCCCTGAGGAAGCGTGACTCCCACACCAGGCAATACTGCTCCCCACACTCACCTAGGCTGCACCATGGGGCTTGGAATGAACCTGGAAGGCAGCAGTGGTGTTGGGGATGAGGTAGTACCAGGCAGTTGAGGAACAGACTAAGTACCACTTGTACCTGAAGTGTTCTGTAGCCATTGTATTTGAAGGGGACACTGCTAGAAAATGTTTTAATTGATTTTCGTTTAATGTACAATACAATCCAATATGCCAACACCTCAACCCACCTCAACCTTTGGAAATATCCACCCCTCTTCCCACACCCAAATTGACAATAAAAGAAATGTGGATAAGGAATAAACAAAAGATAGAGGAAACTGAAGTAATGTGAAGGTCTTTTATATTCTTAATGGCTACAGTGCATGACCCTAAGGTTCAGGTGTTATCACATCATGATGTCTTTGTATGCAAAATATTATGCTCATATTACATTTAAAGGGATAGTTCACCCATTTTTATTTTATTTAACTGAGCCCCAAAGTAGTACGTAGGAGTGTTGAGATTTTATCCTGGCCTCACAGTTTTAGCTGTACAGGATTGGACCAATGCTAACAATTAGCAGGTTCCCATTGGGCAGACTGTCCTCCCTGCTAGCATTCTTTAAAATAACCGTCTAAATCCACTCAAATGAGGTTTAACAGCACATTTACAAGTGTCGCGGTTGGAAACGAAAATGCACATGTGAATACGGAATGCACAAGAATGATAATTTCGCTAAAATTGCTGTTTATGACTCCTTTCAGCTTCCAACTTTAGAGCCGGAACTCCTTTTCTCTCTTTCTGGTATCACTCCGCACGAGAATACACCAATACACTATCAACAGTCATCAGAGAGCATAGTGCAAGGCAATTCAGTATCTAACTAGTAATCAGCTAACTCACCATCGAGTCCATGGGAAGATGGACAGAACAGCTACTCCTCTTAGAAAGTTATTTTCTGGTCCTTGAATTAAATC
>OMLI01087416.1:0-15867 GCA_900302605.1 Rondeletia loricata
CGCCCCCCACCCATTGTCTAAAAAGCTTTTTTTTGCACATAAATAGCAAATATCCACAGCAGCGAGTGGCCAGCCATTTTCTTCTCTTTGACATTGTCACGGCGAAGCGCTGTATTTAGTCACTACTGCCACCTACATTGAACAGGCTCGAAGCACAGTTAGCTTTAATGCGTTCCTCCAATGTAGGTGGCAGTAGTGAGTAAATACAGCGCTTCGCCGTGACAATGTCGAAGAGAAGAAACTGGCCGGCCGCTCGCTGCTGTGGATATTTGCTATTTATGTGCAAAAAAAAGCTTTTTAGACAATGGGTGGGGGGCGGAGAGTATTGCCACCGCGGAGAATAGTCTTTCATCGATCTAAAGCAGTCTTTACTTCGGTGAGTAACTAAAGTATATTGCTTATAGAGACTGAAGAGCAGACCTAGTGATTCGCATTACTAGGGAAGTGAATGGTCAGTGACAGGGCGCTAGTGAGACGAGAAATGCATATTACAGAAAAACCTCACTAACGCCCTGGACCAGAGCTATGTTTCAGCTAAAGTGCAGGAAAGGTCTTCATCCTCAAGCGCTCCACCTCTGCCCAGAGGAGAGCCAGATCCTCTGCCTGTGCTCTGGCCAAGTCCTCCAGCTTCGACCTCTGAAGGACTTCCTGGTAGCGCTGCTCTGTTTCTGCCACCTGATTGTCCTCCGCAGCTTAACACCAACCAGAAACCACAGTATTTTATGAGTCAGAAGAGGCTAAAAAGAGACTATAGAATTAATTTGCCTTTTGATTTAGCTGTATTTTCATTTAAATTCTTATAGAAGCATTCCTTTTTTCATCATGCATGTTAAAACTAACAATCAGGATTTTTATTATAGACAAAATAATGCTGCCACTATCTTAGAAAATATTTTTCCCATTGCGATGTGTGTTTTAATAGTATTGTGAAATTACTGTATGATTACCTATTGCTTCATAGATATGTCTCCTCTCAGCCACAGTCACTTGCATACTAGCTAGCTCCTGGTCTAAAATTGCCACCTTCTCAGCTGTCATTGCTGCCTGCCTTTTAAGCTGTTCAATTGTTTTCTTGCGATGCTGTATACTCTGTTGATGAGTCTGAAAATAGAAGAGCATAATACACATATTGATATATTATGAATCAAGTGTAAAAAGTAAACCCAAAACAATGATGCAGTTGATTGAGAGGATCTCGCATTATTACTTTGCCATTACCTTGTCCTGTAAAGCTATGGTTTCCTCCAAAGTGGAAACTTGCTTGGACATGCGCCTGTCATGATCTGTCTTGAGATACTGGAAAGAAGGGGGAAAATGGTAAATGGACTGCATTTATATGGCACTTTTCCCAGCTATTAAGCTGTCCAAAGCGCTTTACAGAGTTTGTCTCACATTCACCCATTCACACACACATTCATACACCATTGGTGGAGGCAGCCATGCAAGGCGCCAACCTGCTCAACGGGAGCAATTAGAGTTAGGTGTCTTGCTCAAGGACACTACGACAGATTTTTCCCCAGGAGGAGGTGGACTCGAACCACCAACCTTCCGGTTGCTGGGCGAGGACTCTACCTCCTGAGCCACTGCCGTCTCAAAAAAAAAAAAGCTGACGTATGAAGTGATATCTTCAGATAACAATGGGAGCATCAACATAAAGTGTCTTAATAGGGCGCTAGGCCCCCATGAGCCACCACAGCAGGTTCAGTGTGCCTTGAAATAGATTCTACGTGTCTGGAACTGTTCGCCATTCTTACACAGAAAAGTCCATCATTTGGTGTTTTGATGATTGTGGCTAAAAGTGCTGTCTCTGGTGCCACTCCACAATCAATTGGGACGGCCATGGTATATGGTTTACATCATTTTCATGCTCATTCCATCCAATGACCACTCCTGCCCTTTGGATGGAAGATTCCACTTCCAACAGGACAGAAATGCTTCACCGTATAGGATGGACGGGATCACTCAGAATAGATGTTTTTATTGGAATTTTCCTCTCATTTAAGGTTTCAGGGGACCTAAACCATAACAGGAAAGTGCACGCCACACTGTAACACAGCTACCTGAACCTTTTACTGTTGGAAACTAGCACTCAGACCTGTAAATATATTTTGTGTATGCCACACATACTCATCGACTTGTTGAGAATAGAGTGAAGGATGACTCATCGGACCATATGAATTTTTTCCATTGCTCAATCGCCGGCTACCTGTTTTTTTAATACCACTTTGTAATGTGTAATAAGGGGTTAATGCACTGCAACCCGACCACACTATTCCTCTCTGTGAAGTTCTTGATGAAACTGCCTGCACATGCCTTAGATTGATATTTGCAGTCAAATGATGCAGAGTTGCTTATCTGTTTTTCCTTGTATTTTGAATCAATGCACAAACATCACGATTTAGACGTAAAGAAGGAATAGGGAAAGTGTGTTGATCATTCTATAGTTTAAAGATTGCGTAAACAAATTGTTTTCAGCCGGTGTCCACCTAGTACACAATTTTGAAAGATGCAAAAAAGTAGGGTGGGGAGCAAAAGCGAATAGGGAAGTGTGTCTGTGATAACAGATCACCCATCTCTATTTGGGGGCGGTGACAATTTTCTGATCGCAAACATTTGATGCTGCCAAAGGCAAAATACCTGCCCTGACATCACTGATTGAGGTGTGGCCAGATGTGCAAAGACAGTTGAAAGTTTCAGCCCAGAGAGCAGGACAACAATGATTTTTTTAAAAATTGAAATTAAGTACAGGATTAATACTATTCACTATATAGAAGCCATATAACCATGTTTACAGCACACAAATTAGATTTAGTGGTGATTCACTCTTTAAAGCCAAGCCAGTATACTGACTGAGGCTATCTGGGATATCTAGGTCCGTGAGAGAAAGCATTAATCCAACACTAGGGTGGTTTAGAATAGGCTTTAAAATTCAGGGCAGGTGATTATGTACTATGAAACGTATCATTTGTATTCAGCCACCTCAGTGAGATTTACAGATAGTGCACCAAGGTTTATCCCAGTCATAGTCATAATGTGTCATAATTGATGGCAGAATCATTTAGAGTAAGTGATGGCACTAAGTTTGGTACTGGTACTTCATCATGTGATTCAGGTCAGGTGATGTCAGTTCTGATTATACTCACGTCCTGCAGCTGCCCAGAGACATGGAGCATCTGGACGTCCCTGGCCTTGGCGTTGAGGTCCTCTATCTGCATGCTCATCATCTTGCTTTCCCACTCCTGCTGGATGATGCCCTTACGGACGTCCTTGCACTCCACCATGGTGGCTATCTTCTGCTGTCCTAACATCTGATCACAGAGATATGATTATCATTTGTCTGTGGAAGACATGCTGATGGGCCACATTCAGACACGTACATTTTTACACCCCTTAAATTTGACCATCACTTGTTAAATAAATTGTAATCACTTTTTTTCATCAACCAAAGATTAGTTTGCTGGAGTTGTACTTACAGTATGTTGTATTATCGATGCCCTACATCATGTCAAAATGTAAATTCAAGTATGATCATTTTGTGTATAGGGCCAACATTAGGCTAAATGCATCCTTGCTTTCCACAGGCTATGTGTTACAGATTCCCAGTATGTGGCATAGGCTGACCCTGATGGTTCTGTTGAGGTCCTCCACCGCTCTCCTGTGTTGAAGTATAGAGTCAGAGTAGTCAGCAACTAGGTCTGTGGGAGCCAGCTCCACCTGGCCCTTCTTGAGCAGGACCTGGACCATGATGTCCTTCAGGAAACGGTTCTTCTCCTTATGCAGGCTGAAAGGGAGCAGGACAAGGAAAAGCACAGGAGGATAATTCTTCCATAAAGAAATAGAGAAAAAGACAAGTGACTTGGCCCTTTACTAGTTTAAGTGTTGAGCAGCTGTTTTCTGTTAGTTTTTTGAACATCTAACTGTAGTTGATTCAGCATTTAACTTGCTTTTACAATAGGTAAAATCACATTCATACCCATCAAGTTCATTGATAACAGTTTTGATTTCCTGTTTAGCAGTCTCATCCTCATCAATCCTCTTCTGCAGGAAAGCCTGCATCTCAGCAAGAGTCAAAGCCTTTGTTTTTACCTGCAAAGCATAAGTGTCCAACAGTGAGTAGACAACTATTCAAAAATACTGATACAAAATACAAATGGTAATTTGCTACATTTGCCCGATTGCTGGACTGGACTGAACATTATAGTAATTATTTTATATAATCAAAAGATTCCATTCTTTCAGTCTTGGTTATGAAGTGCTGTATTTTCAATAACTGTGAATTACATTATAACCTAATTTCCAAACCTCAGACATCCAAAATATTTGAAAAATATTTAAAATATGCAGTGATACAGAACCAATATCTAGAAATTGTGCTGATAAATATATATGGAATAGACCCTTGTTGACACATGTAATTTCAGTTTCTAAAATGTGTGTGCATGCTTATTTCATATTTTTTATTTCAGATGTATTTTAGTCATCTGGACATTTTAGCGGTCCATTCCTCAGGCATTGGGATCGGCAAGGTTGCTTTTGTATTTCCACAGACTTTTCTCTTTTAACTTGTCCATACTTTGAGACGTGCTCTACCTGCTGCTCACTCTCTACTTTTGCTCTGCGGACAAGACAAAACCTCTCCCAGATCGATGGGGCCACGCCGTCCGGCATGTTCTCTGGAGCATCCAACTCCTCCATGGCCTTCAGCATTTGGCTGAGCCCATCAGCAGCCACCCAGCCACAAAGAGGCCGCCCTCTAAACGAGTCGGTGTTGTTGTCCGTCTGGGTCCCCATCTTTTGAACTCTGAGGCACAAAACACACCAGGGAAGCTCTCACTAAACAAGGCAGTTTCAATTACAAGGTTCATTTTTCCCCCCAATTGCAAAATGATTTACAGATTATAATGTAGATATCGAATCATGTGATTTTCTATATACAGTAACTGAAACTGACCACTCCCATTAAGCACATTCACCACAATGGCATATGTTTACTGTGGGCATTTCAAATGTAAGTATCACAAACCTGGGTCTACGCTTGTATAGCTTATACAGATGATCGACAACATGGCCTGGTACATCAAAGAACTCCTTCCTGAATCCTTTGTCAAGAAGCTTGGGAGACATGGACAATATTACAGTATGTCTGGGCACAGCCATTTACTGCCCAAAATTTATTTTACCACCAGTCTTACTTTGTCCTCAGCTACAGTGTTGTCATAGATCTCACGAAACAATTCTACATCATCTTTGTGTCTCTTAAGCTCTTCCCCAATTTCATCCTGTCGGAGAAATGAATGTCGATAAGATGAGAGCAGCAGGAAACTGTCACAGGCAGTCTTGAAGGCCAACAAATTAACATGCCACACAAGTTAGCTCTTGCAAAACACGCCTGAGCAATGGGCAAACGTTTATTCGAATTTGGAAGAATACCATTACCATCAACTCAGGTATAACACAAATAACAAAATCTGGAACTAGCAGTCGTAAATACCTTCAGCATTACTGTGAAAGAATTGGGTCTTCTCACCTTGTATGCCACATTTTTTTCAAGTTTGAGGCTGAGCTCTACCTCTCGATTTCTAATCTCCTTTTCTATGAGGATTGAGTAAACAAGATTGGTAATCTTGAGCTCTTCCTGTAAAATACATCACAAAACAAGATCAAACAAGAAGTTCTAAGGTGTCACATACACACGCGATTACATCTTATAGTAAATGATCTCAAGTGGGAAAACCAGTGGGGAGAGAGGGCCCTTTATCTTATCTGATGAAAATATGAAAAAGGAGACAAAGGGAAGTAGTATGATGCAGATTACGTAAAAGACTTTATGACATTATAGCCTACTGGACATACGTCTCCTTTGTTTTGCATAGAACTGACATTACAAAATCAAAGAGAGGCTGTGTACTGTGCATGTGTGTGTGTTGGCTCACCTGGTATATAACCATCTCAGATTTCACTTTCCTCTCAAACAGCTTCATCAAGGTTCCATCAAACCCTTCGGTACCATCCTTGATGGATGCCTGCAGTTTCTTCATTTCAGTTTCCAGGATCTGGAGTGATAGTGTTCAAAGATCATTTATATCCATCATTGAACAGGAGAAAATATATTTCTCATCATAGTAAAATAGAACTGTGAATGCACTGCATCTTATACCTTTCTGTATTTCTCCTGTTCCTCACTCAGCTCTTTGGTTTTCTTTTCGTACTCTTTGTAGACCTTTTTCTCCTCCTCACTCCACCGAATGTAAGGTTTGGTCAAAACAAACTCAGGCTGAGTTATTTCCTGTGGGGAAAATACAATAGAAACATTGTGCACTTCATGCTGATTTGTCTAATTCAAGTGACTTTGCCTAGCAAATAATAATTATTCTTTCTCCCTCTCCTCATTTATTCATTAATCATTAATTTTTCTGTATTTGTTTTTGTTTTGTATAAAATGGAAAAAACAAGATGGAACACTGAAGGCCTTTTTTGATCGGTACTTCAATGTATGTGTACTCTGCCGTAATGTTCCACCCTAAAAAAAAGCCATTATAGCCAATTAACGTATCGCAATTGCACTTGGTCTTCAGCATTTAAATCGACACACCCTCTGGAATATCTCTGTTCAACAGGTTTGTACCATTTGAATTGGGGGAGATAGCGCTGTCTGAAATACTCTATTAAGTCAATTACATTTGGTTGAAAAAAATACAGTGTGTATCACATTATACTTGTCCCACAAGAAATAATATATCTGGGAACAAATTAATCCAAAATGAAAGAAATATCAATCATTTAATAAGAATTTCAATATTTTGACCCAACCATTTTCAAGATGTCCTTTTTCTTCACTTCAAGTTCTCCACCCATCATGTCATCCAGAGCCCTATCTCTGATATCATCACCCTGGAATAATAAGACAAAAAACATGGTCAACACAAAGTCAACACTACTACTGACTAGTTGCAGTATATCAGCCAGACACTATCAGTATATCACAAGAAAGACTGTTGAATTTATTGATGTTTACTATAGTCAGTGATCATAAATGGAAATAGAGACAAACAGGAGTTGAGAAACAAAAACACATTTATTGTGGTAGCATACGTTGGCAGCCAAATGTCTTTGTTCTTCCAACTTCTTCCTCGCATCCTCCTCCTTTTTGTGCTCTGGGGTGAGGTACTTTTCTACTTTTATCTAGAGTGGGACAAAGGCATGCATCTCTTAGGGCAACTACGATAAATCATCTGCTATTATGATAGCTACTTACTAATTCACATTTCTGTTAAAGCCCAAACCACCAAGTAGTTAACCTTTGTTTCTTAAACTTGATGGTAACATTGCCAAATCATGCGCACGTGCACACACACACACACACACACACACATACACACACACACTCCTCCTCAGTGCCTCTGAGTTGAACTCATCCAACCTCTAAGAACATCTGGTAGGGTTCTAGTTAAAAGGCTAGCAATGTTTGAAATGGTTCTTGAAGGGCTTACCTCTGAGTCCTCCACAGTGAGCGCCCTCTCTGTCCGCTCACTGTCTGCCAGGCTGGGCTCCCACAGCTCCTCCTTCATGTCCAGCTCCACCATGATCTCCATGATGCGACCGTTCCTGTCCTTCACACGGTTGAGCTCCTGCTCCTTTTGCTTGTGCACGGCCTCAAATTCAGTGTTGAAAGTTGTCCTGACTTGGTAAATCACATCCTACAGTGGAATTGTACTATCAATCATTATAATGTAATATCCATCTAAATGACTACTAGGGAAACTAGAGAACAGGCTAGCAAAGTCAGTTTCGTCATCCAAATCGCTTATTAAAACACTTTCACTGACTTGCTTTTGTTAATTTTTTGGTCGAATTGTTTTGCCTATTCTCTAATTTATTGTGTGCTATTTTTCTTTTCTTCTTTTCTTTATTTTTCTTTAATTAATATTTTATTACAAATACACAATCTTATTGTTTTATTCTGTAAAGGGCTTTTTGAATTATGTTTTGGAAAAGTGCTATATAAACAAAATGTGTTATTATCACTAACATTTTTGCCAAAACCCAGCGGTTTTTTGCACACGTTCCCACCTGTAGCAGGGTTATCTGGTTGATCTTCTGTTCTGTGGTTTGCAGGTTGAACTGATCATAAAGGTAGGGATTTGAACATCCTAATTGAGCGCACAGACTACCCGTTAGAGAAGCACTCTCTGCCTCACGGCCTTCCTCCTTCTCTTCCCCCTCTTTTTCACTGGTTGTGCTGGACCTCTTCTCCAGGGTCTCCTGTTGCAGTTCAATGTTGGGGATACATACTTTGAATGAGTGGGTTGAAATACATGTGGAGGATTTACACTGTGGCCATAAGACTACCTATTTTATCCCAAGATAATTGCAGTGCTATCAGTGTTAACTCCTACTTATTCTAAGCCACAGAGCCGTATATCTAGAAAAGTTTCAACACTGGCGGTCTGGAACTTTTTCAACTATTTAAAAAAGTTACAACATTGAAAGGTCAAGCTTCGGACTCCTTGATTCAAAATTGTTGGCAAGCATTAAATAACATTCCAGCAGTAAAGTTGTTTTAACTTGAATGTTTTAGCCACAAAATGTAGTTCCAGGAAGTAAAAACCAAAAAAGTTGCGTTGTCACAGCTTTCAGAAAATATACAACTTTTGGTCGGCCAGTTGTTTGCCATATCATTGCATTTCTACGGTTACACACAAGCTGCATTTCTGTTTCATATTTTTAAAAAAAGTCAAGATATGATCTAATCCATCGTAACTCATCACATGTGCCTTGCTCTGCAGTGTTGACTAACATCTGAACCACAGACTTTCCAGGCCTGTTAAAACCCGATGGGTGTGGCCCAGTTTCACTTACAGTGCAGGCAGCCATTTCAATCTTCCTCATGCTCTGTACCCTGTGAAGGTCCTCCAGCTCTTTTTCTGTTCGCTCTTTCATGGGGAAGTTTTTCACCTCATGTTCAGATTGGAAGGCCTGTGGACAGCCAGTGTTGATTTAGACCAGTCAACTGCATTATGTACAAATCATAACATAGTTTTATGATGTGTAATGATAACAGATACATTTAGTTTGACAACTCACTGCTTGTTCTGTGCTCAAGAAAGCCATCTTACCTTGACAGCTTTGCCTTTGACCTTCATAGAATCCCAGCATTCTCTCTTGAGAACATCGTGGACGTAACATTTTGCTAGATTCTCCAGCTCTACTTCATTTCTCGCCTAAAATGTGAAAACATAAGGATCACTGCCATCTCCTCACAGCACAAATTAAAGATTCAGCGTATTTGTGTGTGTGTGTGTGTGTGTGTGTGTTACCCTGGTAACCTCCTGCTCCCTCCTGGCCTCTAGTCTCCTCTGCTCCTTCACATCCAGGTTGAGCTCCTGTTGTCCCAGACGCTCAATGTCTGGGAGGTTCTCATTTTCACGCATCATCTCCTGGATCTGATGGCACAGGGAACACAATTTAGTAAAACATTTTATTGCTCATAGTTGCAATTGTACACCTACCCCAAATATCAGTACATGAAGGCCTTAGCTAGACTGTTAAAACAAAATGTGTATCCAATTCGGACTTATTTGTTGACTAAATGTTAGTTATTTGATCATGATGCGCTTTTATTCCAAGCATAAATGATTATGAAGGATCTGGAGGAGACTTAATAAGGAGCTGACTATGCTCTGAACTACTATTGGACTATTGCCATTTGAGAATTTTGACATGGCACTTACCTAATATGTGTTTTTTATTATATTTTTGCTTACATACATTGATGTTGTTTTGCCTGCTAGCTTTATGTTTGCTATGATACTGTATTCTTGCCCAAGTCCCTCTTGGAAAAAAAAAATATTTCATCTCATTAGGACTATCTGGTTAGGTAAAAGGTTAAAATGAAAACAATTAATCAATAAAATTCACTTACAGTGTCACGCAATTTTTTGATACTTTTCCTCAAGTTTTTCTTTGTCTCATAATATTGCTGATTCTCTGCTTTCACAACCTGTGGACATATAGAGTGAAATATAGTGGGACAATTCAAGTAATAAAGCAGCTAGTCTAGACAGGAGACACTTCTGTCAACTTCTCAGCACTTACTGTAGGCCTAGTAAACATCTATAGGTACACCAGACTGACTTGGAAACGAATTGTGTGTTAATTATAATACATTTCCCAACACAGCAAAAAAATATAAATTATATGCTATCAAACCCTTCACCACTCAACACGATGCAACTTGAATGAAAGAGATGTGCTCGCAAATCACTTGAGAGATTATAAAGCATGTAGTAGCATAAAGGCTAAAAAGTGCCTGACTGCCTGTTTCCCATATGTGTGACTGTGAATGAGGTGGAAAACCCAGAACACAAAGACCGCCACACCTTCAGTATCAGTTTATCGTTATCAACAAGCTTTGTCAGGTGACAAGGTACCAAACTTTTTTTTCATTTTTTTTTAACAAATGCTTATCTGCTCTATAGACCTTTATCACTCACTCGTCGCTTGATGTTCTCACACTATATCAAGCAACGATAAATCAAGGTGTTGCACAGTGAAAGAATGTGCCAAAGCAACACAGCTGCTTTTTGCACACACATACAAAGGGCACTTTCATAATTCTCCACCAGCAACTTTGGAGAGACACAATAAAAGTATCTAAATTGTTAACATTATCCACATGGTATGCCATCACCACTGTATTTGTCACTGACCGCCTGTTGCTTGCTTTCCAGCCAGGTGGGGTCTGAAGCTGTAGCAGACAGCAGGTTGGTAGAACTCTCATCCTGCTCTGTCACATCCACAGTCTCTGTTCTACCATTGGCCTATAGAGGGGAACTTGTATTAACACAAGCACTGCTATAAAAATAACACATAGCTGTGAATAAATACAAGGAACTGATTTGACACATTGCTAAAATGATCTTTAGAGAAGTAAAGAAAGAGGTCTGAGTGAAATCAGCCATAAATAACGTATAATAAATTGGTGAAACATGGGCTGTCATGAAACACATTTTAACTTATGATACAATACCAGATCAAGTATCACAATCCCAAATAATATTATAATATCTTGGTAAAGATATTATTGGATCGGTTTGCATAATACTTCAAACCTACCAATGTATTACAATTCCCCCATTGGTAGGTTTGAAGTATTATGCAAACCAATCCAAAAACTGTTATGTGGTATTAGTTCACTGTGATCAAATCTAAATGAAATGAGAATGTACAGTAGCTGAAGCAGAATGTTGATTACCTCCTCGTCCTGTGGTTCATTAGAGCCAGTATGGGACAGAGACCCTTGGTCCCAGTCAGGCAAGTCACTGAGGATGGGGTTCTCTGCATTCAACACACTCTCCAAGAAATGGGCCACAGACTGGCTATACTGCACAGCTTCGTTCCCTTTACCAGCACCCGTCACTTTGATTCTTTATGGAACCATGAAAAATACATAGTGTATTACACAATAAAATAGTACATATGTGAAGATATTGAATATGATGGTCTAATAATGGCTAAATAACGATCACAGTGCAGAGGATATGAGCTTTTAAAAACCAAGATTAGTCTCAATGCTTCTAAAGGGGAATCAAGTGAATTTTTGTGTTCTTTGTTTCCTTCTGCCTTAGGACAATTTAATTTGTATTTAGTGGACAGAGATAGGACCGGAAGGGTTTGCCAAAAAAGGGTCACAGCCAGAAGTTGAGTTTGAGTTTGAGGAGCCCAAAAATGTCCCAGGGATTTTTAATATAAATGTGAATGAGACTCATTACATTTACATTTTACAATTCAAGCATTTAGCTGACACCCTCATTCACAGCAACTTACAACGAGTGTAAGAGTAGAATAACCTTAAATCCCAATATCACCAATAGTTTAAGCAACCAGGAGTAAGGAGTACAAGGATCAGACACATAGTGCACTGACAGTAGATGTAACAAAATACTCCTTCAACCATAGAACGATAGAGATATATGATAGAGGAATGCTAAAAAAAGCAGTAAGAGATAAGGAGAGAGTAGAAAGGATTTTTTAAAACTTCAAAACAAGAGCATGCTAGAGCAAGTAGGGGAAGAAAAGATATGGAATGTGAGAAGGATGTGACTCAGGGGGGAGAGGGTGCTGTGAAGTTTATCGGATCTTTGTTTTGCCTCAGCTCATGGTCATGATACCTCCGGTCCCACCACATCAATCGTATTTATTCACTATTGTCCCTCACAGCCAGAAGTAGGAGAGAAAAGTACTGTATATCAAACTACTTATGAGTGACATCTCCATTGAGGTCGACAGTGCTCTCTAGTGTTCAATGCTGTGCACTATATATAGGCAGGACTGACTGCTTGCTGCTTTACCTGAGATTAGTGCACACAAGAGAGCCATCTCCAAAGCCTGCGGTGAGGAGTGTCTGGCTGTCTGTGGAAAAGGAGACACTCCGAACCCCACCGAGTCGGCATGAGTGACACTGTATCTCAATGTACCGCTCCTGTAGGGGCAGCAATAGCATCATTTATACACACTACAGTTGAATTAGCTATAGGTTTTAAGCCAACCGCACGTACGTGTAACCGGGAAATGCAATGCAATAGCCATTTTTGGTGATAGTCATTAAATAACTGAGTTAATTTGTGAAAGACTACATTGATTAACCAATGATTTGGCCAATGATTTAATACTCAATTGCTTCAGTGTCAGGAAACTATGACAAGATTCTAACATTCACAAAAAGATAACAAATCCACACATATATTCATTTAGAGATTTGGAGAGAAGCTCTTACCATCGAGGTGGTCTCTCGGATGCGCAGCAGGCCGTCTCGGCCAACAGAGGCCAGCCATGAGTGGTGGGGAGACAGGGCGAGAGCGGCGGGGCCCAGAGGATGGCCCTTCACTTCCTGCTCTGGCTTCAGCTGGACCGCCTCTTGACTGGAGATACGGTCTGTGTCCTGAGAGGACGAATCAGGGAGTGGGAGCATTGTTACAACGGTGTCACATGTGTTACTACATAGAAAAAGAACACATCCCTAAAACCAAACATCTGTTGCATTGTTTATAGCTTTGCCACATGCTATAATAACAAGAGTTGCAATGATACTGTGCTGTAAATGTGATATTTGAGGGTGATGAAGACAGAGAACAAAGACTAATGAGAAACCATCGAGCAGCAAACCTGAGGCAGTTGGAATCGCTGAAGAGCTTTCCTCCTGTGGCAGTAAGCAAAGAACTCACTGACTCCCAGGACACAGGACTGGAGTGCATGAGGCACTTTGTATAACTCCTGCAGGATGTGATTAGATAGACAACCCCACAGGTCTCCACAAGCTGGACCTGCAGGTCATTAGAAGCACATCGTAAAACGAATATTAAGCAAAAAATAGGTGATTGGGAACAGTCCCACTAACTCTGCATCTATCCATCTACTGCAGGATTTTTCAAGTAATTCTTCTTGGACGTTGAGCAAAAGTGCAGTAGCAGTACAAGCAGGCATACAAAATACATTATACTTTTAGATGTCTATGTGTGAAATCCCTTCTTGAAATGTCAGAGTGTCATGCTTTGTTAACATAAACTCTACTGCAATTTTATTGGGTCACATCAGGAATCAGATTGACCACACAGATACTGTACATGATCACTGACTGAGAGCCAAACTGAGGTTCTGGGTCATGCAGTCTACTGTACCAGTGCAGTACCTGTAAGGTCCCTCACAGGCAGAGTGAGCAGTGTGAGCAGGCTACCCTCATGCTTTCTGTCCTTCTGTCCAGTGCACAGTGCAAGAACTTTCACCTGCTTACAGTCCCTGATGAACTGGGTGGAAAGGGACAAAATGGGCCCGGGAACAACTGAAAAGAAAATGATACAGGTGAGAGTGCGATCTGGCACTGTCCTAAAATATTTCAAAAACAAAATGATCATACACATCGTTCTCTCCGAGAGATAGTGTTACAGTGATGATCATTCTGTGCATGCAGCTATAGTGACCATCACTTCTGATATTTTCCCTTGGTAGAAGGGAAGTACTAACATTTCTAAACCATTAACAAAAACTGTCACACAGCACAGAATATCTACCTGTGTATCCTATGACCACAAATCTCTTTGATGGCTTTGCATCTAGTACATAGATGTGTGAATCTGAAGCGCCAGTGAGGAGGTAGTTCCCTTCTTGATCAAAACTGTAAAGCACAAACACACACACACACACACACACACACACACAAACACACACACACACCAATAAGAAAGCCTGCATAAAGCATAAAGCGAACATTTTATTTGCATTCTGAATTTACAGAACAGAAGTGGAACTGTAGTGGTTCTCCTATGTCAAACTATATGGCTAGAGACAACTCATGTCTCTACTTCACAAATGTACTAATGAGTTACTGTACTCTGACATAAGTACAAGTATAAAACTAAAACTCCATGGTATCACAGTGGTGGAGGATACTTGCACTAGGTGATCCACAGGCCCGCGGTAGAGATGAACCTTGTGGACCAGGCGAGGCTGCTGCTCCCTGATCAGGTCAATGAAGAGGACGTGCCCCGAGACAGTTCCCACTGCCGCATACCGTGCAACAGGACAGCATGCCAAACTTGTTACCTAAGCAGACACAGATTGGAAGTTTGAAATGTCCATCAATTTTGATACATTGAATCATTTATTCATATGTCATTTTAACTTATGGATTGAATGTGTCAGTGTGGAATTACTGAGATGTTTTGAATGTTCACATGTGATGAATCTGACCTCAGTTTGAAGAGATAGGGAACCAATGCAAAAGCCATCTGTGGACCACAGCTGCAGTTCTCCAGAATCCCTCACTGACTGCAACCAGCAGTAAAAACACAAACATCACCACTCAATGAAGAGAAGTTAACCTAAATCACACACAACATCATGAGATACTGTGATTCTTGTGGACCTTTGACCAACAGTAATATTTTACCACACAAATGTTGTCAGTGTGCAACAAAGTTCCTGCCACAAAGTTGCCACTGAGAACGTCCAGGACCTTGACCATCTTCTCTGACCGGGTTGGTTTGTACGTATAGATCTGCCCCTGAAGAGAGACAGCTCGTGGTGTAACAGCAGCCTGGGGATACTGCAATGTTCACTGATTTTATTTGCAATATTGTTTTTCAAATAAAGCATTGCTGCTTCATGGAATATCATGAACTTGTTTCTATCTACATTAGGCTACATACTCTATGGTTAATTTAAGTACTCACCATATTAGAAGATAAAAGTAATGTTTCATAGTCAGGGGAGTACATGACAGTTGTGACAGGTCCTTCTAACTCCCATGTTTGTGTGATCTCGATCTGAGTCCCTTTGATTTGCAGGCAGTGCACCACTCTCTCCTGTAAAGCATTAGCATTTTAAATATTTTTTAATCTGAAATAAGTCAAATTGCAAATAAGATCTTCAGGGAGCAGATTTCTGAGGTGTCATACTTAAAGTATTCAGTGATGTACTAATCAGAAAGTTAATGGCAGCATAGGCTCTTACCTTTCCTGCAGCAATCAAACCATTCCCGTGAAGGGCTAAACCTTGAAAGCTACCATTTTTGAGTTCAGGAATGGCATTGGCATCTGAACCAGAGTGAAAACACAAATCAAATCAGTTGTCAAAGGCAATACTTATAAGGAACAGTAGAAATGCTCCCAACAGCTTATACATCTACCACATTGTAATAAGTTCCGGCATCAAAGGTACTAGTGGGTGGTGTGTGTGTGTGTGTGTGTGTGTGTGTGTGTGTGTGTGTGCATGTGTGTGTGTGTGTGTGTGTGTGTGTGCATGGTCGGAAACCAATTTTTACATGACTGTGTTGGAGGCTGGAGAGAGTAAGTGAGAAAACATTGCCCTGTC